>JACXGJ010009076.1:0-25250 GCA_016801105.1 Esox niger
GAGAACAGACGAACAGGCAAGGCTCAGGCAGAATAGTCAGGGACAGGCAATCGGTCGGTACACAGGAAGGCAGGACAAGAGTTTGGTAAGTGCAAGATGTGGCATGCAAACATAAACCATTGATCTGGCAGGCAAGAAGTGGCAGGGAGTTGTACTTATACGGCGTGGTGATGAGGAGAATGGGAACAGGTTTGTGACTGGTGAGTGATGACAGGTGCGCGCTGGTAATTCATGAGAGTGAGCTGGCAGAGGCGGGGACGTGACATTGGTAGGATTGTTGACAAGAACCATACAGAAAAAATTACTACAATATTTTTTTATCAACCACACGGTGGCACTATTGAGGTTCCGCACATTTTGGGAACACTCACCACCCTCACCATGTTTAAAATAAAATCTTGAAAAGAGGTATATAAGTCCATCTTATTCAAAGCAACCTATTTGCAATTGGGACCTAATACACTGGGCTTATTGTTTTTTAAGCTATTCAGAGTTTGTGAAAAATGCTTCAAACGCTACTTCCATAGCATCCAAATACAGATTTAAACCTTTTCACAAGTACATTTCAAAATATCACTAAATGCCCCTCAGTGTGATCTCTTAATGCATATTATTTCAGGGACAGTGATTTCACTGACAATTCCAGAATTGTATATTATGACAACAAAAATTGCCACCACAGCAGCCCATAGACATTATGATGCTTATATAAAATGGAGCAGTATTCTGATTTCAACAGGTAAATTCTTTTTTTTACTATTTAGGGCAGTAGTACTGTTAAAGAATATACCGAATAATTATTGAGCAACCTTCTCAGATATGTTATTTTCCTGAGGATCACTCCATTTATCAATAAAACATATGCTAACCAGAAGACAATGGTTTGTATTTTAATAATGCCTTTATTTACGTGATTATTCACAATTTCTTTAAAGATGGTGAAAACGACTGAATTCCGATTTTAGTATATTTACTAATGGACAAATACGGTTAGTGAAAAACTCCTTTATGAAGGTTATGTTGCGCTTGTTTGGCTAATTACTGTTTACGCGCGCACCACTGAAATCTGGAACCAAATGTCTTTGCTATCAAAAATGGTTTAAAATCAGTAGGTAGTAGGTATTGTGTTGATCTGCAACACAAGCAGGAGGACTTTGGACAGAGACAGCAGTGAGTCAAGCATCCCAGTGGCGATGTGAGCCCACCTGGCAAGACCGCAAGTTGCAAATCGTGAAAAACCACATGTGCGGCAGAGCAGACTTCATGTAATGTTATGTTGACCAGTCTTTTTTCTGTACCGGAAGGTAAGTAAGGTAGGTAATACACTCTAGCAGTTATTTGCAACATCAATTAAAATGTCATGCAATTGAACAAAATAGTGAGGTAGACCATAATTGGTAACAGGGTTGTATTTTCTATGTCTGAAATTTCTAAAATTGTAATTAGTTACATGCTAGTTAACATTTTATGTCGCTAATAATGACAAATCAGTGATGTTATTGTTTGGTATACAAGAAGATATTTTCCTTCTGCAATGTCTATTGGTGTTGTGGCATCCTGTCATATTGCATTATGGTACTGTACATCTTTGATGGTTTCATTCGCCATGTGTTCATGTTTCTGTTAGTGTTGTATGCCGCTTGTTAAATCATTTTATTCTACAGTCACTGTGAATACGGGGTGGTTACGTCAAATGACAATAGCCTAATAGCCCATAGCATTAGGCAGCCATACATGCTACAATTATTAGCTTTTCGTCCATCATGCTGTAGTAACTAATCTTTACGCATAAGTTGAATAAATGTGCCCCACTTAGAAATCAAATGCCGGTCCAACACATTTGTCCTGGTTACGGACCCGTATCTACTCGAAGAGGTAAGTAAGTTAGGACTGTAACCAGCTAATAGTTAGTTTTAACCAGCAAGGTCTTAGATAAATGTGGCTGCCATGTACAAAATGTCTAGGGGCTAATGACTTTGAAGAGGGGATGATTACTTTGTACTTAAAAATTACGCTATATGGGCAGAGAAAACAAACTTACATGCGGATATATGGGTGTACTGCGAAAATTTGGAACTGCAAAATTTATGACGAGTTCGCGATTTTGTGATTACCCAGCAAATGATATTACGTTGTCACAATGTAGCGAGAGAGTCAGATTTCGTACCGGTTATGTAACTATCTGACATTACAGCAACCAGATAAGTGAATTTCCTATTTTGCTTGCTACAATGTAATTCAATTATGTTGTTATTTCGTCACCTGTAGGTTGTGTTGTAATTAAGGTTGCCTATTCGTCATTTGCTGACCTTTGGCAGGTTGGCAGTATTTGGTTTTGCAATGCTTTTTTTTGGTGTTGGAATTTAACAGACACTGGAATGGAATGGCTGCCATACATGTAGACATGCTGATTTAAGAAAAATTAGGAGTGGTCACTTACTTCTTTCCAGAGCTGTATAATATTAGTATGTTTTGCATTACTGGTCTCACTCTACATATCTTCCTTGAGACTGACTTTATGATGACAAAAGATAAAAAAAAAAAAAACTTTCCTTGATCAGATGTCACACAGATTCAAGCTGACATTGACGTGTTGTATGCTGCTTGCAGTTACCTACCCTTAGCTAAGTACCATTATTATGCCTTTCCACTGTAATTGTTGTAGCTACTTCACGGAGGAGAACTGTTGTCTTCAGTTAATGATAGCAGAGTTAGAGGCTCGGCTTCAGACACAAATGTCAGGCAAGGATCATGTTAGCCCCCCGGCACAGTTCCCCCAGCCGTGCAAAAACTTTTTTTGAACAGGTTTTCCCCACTGGAGTCGGAGTCAAGACCTGAGCCGTCTTTGGAGGGTTATGATCAGCAGGCATTTTCTACCAGTGGCCCGGAAAAACTGAAAACTTTAGTCATCGGCTACTCCGTTACCCGCTGTATTGGACTAAAGAATCAGCCAGTGATCATACACGGTTTACCGGGGGGCAGAGCCACCGATGTAGCCGCAAATCTTGGGTTGGTGCTAGCGAAGTCTAAAACTGGCAAGTATAAAGAGTACAGAGATATTGTTATTCACGTTGGCAACGTTAGGATGAAACAGTCATGTAAACTAGCTAGAAAGATCGAGTAATTGTCTCCGGCCCCCTCCCAGCTAGGGTTAGTGACGAGCTCTACAGCAGACTTGCGCAATCGCTGGAGTTCTGCCCGTCGCAAGACGTAGAGTTTGTAGATAGTTATTTGGGATTCGCCCAGAAATTGGGTCAGGCCTGATCTGCTGAGGAGCGACGGACTTCATCCTAGCTGGAGTGGTGCTCTTCTTTTATCTAGGAACATTGACTGGAGTCTCACTCCTATAGCCTCACCATGAGATAGGGTGCAGGACAGGCTGCAGGCTGTTAGCCAGCCTGCTAGCATAGTGTAGCCTGTCGATACCATAGCCAGAGTAGTTAGTACAGCTTTGCCTATTGCAATTGTGGCTCTTTCCAGGCTGAGAAACATTAAACAAGGAAGCGCTAACAATAGCAACCTTATTAAGATGAAACCTTCCTCCTCCTCGGTCACAAATAAAAAATGTCTATATTACCTTGCATCTCAAAATGGGACTCCAAAATGTTAGGTCCCTTGCTCCATAGGCAATTGCAGTAAATTTATTGATCTCTGATCATAAACTTGATGTTATTGGCATATGTGAAAAATGGCTAAAGCCTTATGAATTTACTGCCCAAAATGAGGCCTCTCATCCTGGCTATATTAGTGATCATATCCCCCGTGCATCCCAAAAAGGAAGGAATGTTGCTAATATCTATGACAGTAAATATAAATGTACTATTAAACACATCACTGGTGTTCAGTCTTTTGAAGTTTTGCTCATGAAAGTTAACCAGGCTGATAAATCGTTTTACACAGCCACTATTTACAGGCCGCCCGGGCCATATACAATGTTCCTCAATGAGTTTCCAGAATTCTTGTCTAACCTTTGAATACTAGTTTGAATACTAGTCATGGCAGATAGTATTCAAATTTTTGGCGATTTCAAAATTCGTATGGAAAAGTCAAACAACCCTCTTCAAAAATCCTTTGAAGCGATAATTGACTCAATGGGTTTTAACCAACATGTCTCAGGTCCAACGCACACTATCATACCTTAAATTTTTTAAATATTTTAGATCTAATAGATATTATATATTTTAGATCGAATTTCCCCTGTAAATCCTGGAATATCGGATCATTTTCTTATTACATTTACCGTGAAAAGAATTACAACAAATACAAATTCTTCCAAGCTTGCTCATCAGTGACAAAGAAAATAAATCTGCAAAATTCTTAACTCAACACTGTGAAATAATTTAGATATGGTTGCACCACTTAAAACAAAATAATTACGCAACAAGAAACTTGCTCCCTGGTACGCGGAAAATACTATAGCACTAAAGCAAGCCTTTGAGACAGAAAATTGGAGTGAAAGTGGCGCTCCACCAAGTTGGAAGTATTCAGACTAGCCTGGATGGACAGCACACTTTAATACCGAAAAGCACTCACATCTGCTCGATCAGCATATTTCTCCAACCTGATTGAGGTGAACAAAAACAATAAAAAATTTATCTTGGATACAGTTGCAAAGTTAACTAAAAAGCAACGCTCAGCAAGTGAAGTGGGTCTTCACTTTAGCTGTAATGAATAGATGAACTTTTGTGATGAAAAGATCATCACCATTAGAAAACAAATAACTAACTCCTCAAATAATTACAGTCCCCAAAATCTCAGTTGTCCTGAACCTCCCTGACCAGGTGTCAATGGGGACACTGTAATTTTTTGATCCCGTATCTCTCGACACATTCACTGAATTTGTAATGAGTTCTAAACCCACAAATTGTCAGCTAGACCCGATTCCAATTAAATTACTCAAGGAGCTATTTTCGGTGCTAGATCAGTCAATGTTGAACATAATAAATTGCTCCCTTTCCTCTGGATATTTACCAAACTCACTAAAAATTGCGGAAATTAAGCCTCTTTTAAAAAAAATGAATCTGGATCCAGACACTTTAAACAACTATATCCCAATATCAAACCTACCATTCCTCTCAAAAATCGTAGAAAAATGTCTTTTCCAACATCTGAATGCTTTCCTGAAGACCAATAACATTTATGAATTGCTCCAGTCTGTTTTCAGAGCCCATCATAGTACTGATACAGCACTCGTGAAGGTAACAAATGACCTTCTAATGGCCTCAGACAAAGGTTCCGCATCCGTTCTGTTGCTTCTTGAGACAGGAAACCCATATCGGGCTACGTGGGAATGTTCTAGCCTGGTTTAAATCGAACACCATTTTATATTTTGATGAAGCATGGAGAAACCCCAAAATTAGCTACGTTGGAAGGATGTGTTTCAGATATTAGGAAGTGGATGACAGAACTTCCTGCTTTTAAACTCAAGAAAAACAGAAATGCTTGTTTTTGGACCCAAGAAACAAAGTTTTATTGGCAGATCTCAATATGAACCTTGATGGCTGCATGGTAATATCCCCAAAAAACTGTAAGAAATTTCAGCGTTACCCTCAAGCCTGACCTCCTTTGATGAACATACAAAATCTCAAGAGTTGCAAATTTTCATCTCCGAAACATTGCAAAAATCTGAAACTTTCTATCAAGAACTGATGCAGAAAAACTCATCCATACTTTCTTTACATCAAGATTAGATTACTGCAATGCTCTTTTTTCCGGTTACCCTGATAAATCAGTGAATAAACTTCAATTAGTGCTGCACACGGCTACTGGAATCCTAACTAGAACAAAAACATTTGAACACATTACTCCAGTACTAGCCTCTTTACAGGCTGCCTGTTAGAATTAGGGCTGATTTAAAGGTTTTATTGTTAACCTATAAATCGATACATGGACTTGCTCCTACTTATCTCGCTGAAATTATCCAGCCATACATACCTGCACATAACATTAGATCACAAAATGCAGGCCTTTAAACTGTGCCTAACATTTTTAAACAAACAGCCGGAGGCAGGGCTTTCTCTCATAGAGCTCCACTACTTTGGAATGATTTGCCAATTAAAATTAGAAATGCAGGCTTAGTGCAAAACCTTCAAGCGTCTACTGAAGACTCATCTCTTCAGCCTGGTCTATGATGAAGTGTAGTCTGGCCCAGGGGCATGAAGGTGACCAGAAAAGCCTGATACTGTCCACCCTTGCGGTCTTGCCAGGTGGGCTCACATCGCCACTGGGATGCTTGACTCACTGCTGTCTCTGTCCAAAGTCCTCCTGCTTGTGTTGCAGATCAACACAATACCTACTGTTTTAAGCTGCCACTCTGCTGACTCCCCCGTCCTTGTCAATCTGGTCATGCTTCCGATCTGGACTATGGTTAAATTGACTCTGGACTCAGCTGTCAAGAATGGTGGAGAGGAGGAAACCAGGTGCAGGCAAATGGTGCCATTTGATGCTGATCGTTTATTTAAAAGAAAGACCCCTTTTAAATAAACTGAAACAAAGCAAAATGAGTAAACGGAAAGGGCACTCCACACTGACATAGAAACAAACTGTGACATGGAACAATGACTGACAAAAGAGGGGAGCAGAGGGGAAACATTTAAACACATACTGATGACTTAATTGGGACCTGGTGTGAGTGACAATTGGAGACAAGACAAATGAAGGAGACCGGGGTGAGTTCATGAACCATGGGAAAACGGGGAAAAGCGGGAGATGACGGAGCTGTCAGTCACCTCACCATCACATCAGCCGACATAAATTTATGAACTAATACAATTTGGTCTCTTAATATGTTCACCTGGCACAGCCAGAAGAGGACTCGTCACCCAATGAGCCTGGTTCTGAAGGTTTATTCCTAAATGTAAGCCTTCTTAGGGAGTTTTTCCTGGCTACATACTGTATAGTTTATAAAGTATGCATAATATATACAGCTCCGGATTCTTTTTTACCACTGCACATTTCTCTTTCCTTTCCAGAAAAGTCGAAAAGGAAGGTTTTGAGTGAGGAACAGAATGATTAAAATTAAGAGACCGCTGCTAATTGGATGCTTCTGTTCCTTAGTTTTCCTTATACATTTTTTTGGAAAGGAAAGAAAATGGTGCAGTGGTCTCTTAATTTTTTCTGGAGCTGTATTAATGGTGATATGTGTGAATTGGGAACACGTTGACAGGCAGAATGAGAGATGCAGTAGCCAAGCCAACTCTATTACAGACTGGACTATGGTGAGACTTCACCCATGAAGTGGAACTTTACCTGCTCTCTCAGATTACCCTGGATTCCGAAAAAAGGGACAGTCCATTCATATGCAGGCTAAACTAAGATTGCTTTTAACCAACAACCCACAGTAATATGCCACGTTAGTTGATCTCTCCTTATTATGGTGTCAAGTGTGACAGCTGGTCAATATTTTCTACTCCATCAAGCAATTATATTTGATCATATTAGAACCAAGCTTATTAGAGTACAAAAATACAGAAGCAGTTAACTTGTTAGCACGTACATCCATATTATTCTCTGAAAGTTAAGTCAGAGTATAGGATTTAGTAAAGATTAATATCATGTTTGTTTCCCCTTGTCTCCTGGATTTCCCCCAACTTTTTCCACATCAACCATGTCAGTGCAATAATTTTCTTTAAAACTCCTTATGTCTTACATAACAAGAATCCCTCCGGCTGGCAATTACAATTTTCTATCAGTAACTTTTTTGTTGAAAAATGTGTATGAATTTGTTTTCTTTGCATTATTTGAGATCTGATAACAATGCATATTTTTTGGGTTATTCTGACCAGTTGTTATTTTCTACAAATAAATACTCTAAATGACAATATTTTGGGGGGAATTTGGGAGTAGTGTTGGCAGTAGTTTATAGAAAACAAAAAGGTTCATTTTACTCAAACCCATACCTATGAATAGTAAAACCAGAGAAATTGATCATTTTTCAGTGGTCTCTTAATCTTTTCCAGAGCTGTATGTAGATGTATTAGGGTTTACAGTCTTGCTAAAGGAAACAATATTTTCCCCCTTGTTGGGAATCAAGATGCTTTAACCGCTGGGGATCTCTGTATGCTTTGTTAATTGTAATAATAATCAAAATGTGACAGGTGAAATACTTTTTAACTGGCTTTACTACTATTTGGCCTAAACAAGCATAATATAAGTAAATATTTAAGTACAGTAACTGTCTACTGTCATATATTTTTATTTATAACATCATTGCAGACATGAAGAGATTTTAGTTAAGTAATTTTGGGTTTCTCCATTGTCATCATGTCCAACATTATAGATATTTGCTTAATGTAGGGTGAATTGAGGCCTGTGCATTCATATCAGTTGTATTCCTCCATTGTACTGTATTTGTTTCCTTATTACTGCTGGGGATTGAGTTTGTGCTTCAGTGGAAAGTTTACAAAACTATGAGCTGCTTGTGTTTTGAATACATGAAATCGGATTGTGATGATTCCAGTGAATGTATCCTGCACATCCATTTTCATCATAAATAATATTTGATGTGTATGAAATTGCTTTGTGGAATGTGCGTAAAAGAACAGCAATTACCCATAATTCTACAGCTTGTGATGGATTTATTTATTGGGCCAGTTCAGCCCCTGGCTTGACTCTTATCAACAATATGCAGGGATTCTTTTGTAGATGTCCCAGAAATGTTTGCTGCATGAAACCACCAATCATACTCTGTGGAGTAGAGGTGCTTCTGTGTTTAATAATTAATGTTTCACATTTTAATTATTTATATGCGCAGAATAAACAGGGCAAACTAAGTACAATTCTTATTTGCAGGCTAATGCTTCACAATGCTAGGCAAATGAAGAAAAAAAATTATGAGAATAATATTGAGGTAATTATAACAACAGAAAATATACAAATTATTTTATATAATGTTATTAGTTAATCCAATTAGAAGTGAACACTACAGTAATACTGATGGTTAGCAAGTTAAAAACTGTTTCCCTGTCCTGTAGATACCTACAGAATATTTCTTTCCGTTTCCCTCCCCAGGTACCTCTGGGCGCATTGTCCTTGCATCTTCCTTCGGACTTTGATAATGCCTGTATTTATGTCATGTCAATGTCAGAACAATCTTAATCATTTCATAATGTGAACTAAATCTGACTGAATTCTCAGACCCATTTTGGCAGTCAGTTCATTGATGTAAAATGCTTACTTCCATATACTAATTCATTCTGTATCTTATGGAATCAAATGGAGTTTTAATGTACTTGCAACAAGGCACCCTTCTACCATGCTGTAAAGTATACCCTTCTAAAATTACCATCCTGCCAATCCTTGACTACGGTGATGTCTTCACCACAGCACAATGTGACTTTTACACCCTGGTTAATTGGTACCACCTAAATACACTTTAGATTCAACTTTATTGTCATTGAACAAATACAAGTACAGTACTAACCAAAAGTAAAAAAAGAGGAGTGAAGAAAAATGTACAAGTATTAAGTATATGTATGTGCAAGTGGAATGTATAGGTGTGGTTAGGGTTAAGGTAATTATTGCAAATGCATTGCATATGGCAATTCAAAATGTGCAGTGGAATGTACAAATGTACAGGTATTAAGTATAGTTTATGTACAAGTGAGATAAATAGTTGTGCGGGCAAGTGGCAATTCTCAATGGCATTCTGAATTTGTAATTGAGGCAAATTGAATAGGGTAGCATGTGCAACTGAAATGGGGGATAGCAGCCATGAGGTTCCCGAGGTAGACGTGTTCTGTCTGTAACAATTGAAAATGCAAGTACTGTGGCAGTTCTAAATGTGCAATGAGGGCAACTTTAAGGTGCAAGTTTAAGTTAAAGTTGCAAGTCGGCATGTGCAAATTAAATACAGGGATAGCAGCAATGACACGTACCTGTAGACAACTGAAACAGAAAACCTTATCAGACTTGTAAGGCAGTGACAGACTCCAGTAGTACAATGGGTGGGCATAGGGTGGACTGCTGAACTTGGGAAAGTCACAGAGTTAATTTGCTGTGAGTGTGGATTCCACATTAATATGTTTATAATAAAATTACGTGATTATACATTGCCCATTAATATTTTTATAAGTATTAGGTTATTTATGCATTTTATAGAAAAATCTTATAAAAATGTTATTAAAAGAAAAGTTCAGCAGGATTACAGCTGATGCAAAGAAGGCTTTTTGGTGAATACGTTGCTTGATTTACTGGTAAAGGCTTGCTTTGAAATTTCAACAGTTTTTTTTATGTGAAAGGGGTTTGTCCACAGCCTAATTATCAAGTCTTGAACAAATGAAATTCAAAATAATAACCAGTGAATTTTAACACGTCAGGAATGATCAATAACAGGCGGTTATCAAATTTAACAGACATCTGCTGGCCGTCAGCTCAATGTGTAGAGCTGTAGACCGATACATGATTGCTTTGGCAAGCCCAGTTTGAGTCCAAATGTTCACTTTCTTATATATTGTTTTGTTAAAACACTGGCAACACTGAATTTGTAGTTTATATTTCAGCAATGGTGCAATAGACGCATGGTCATTAAACAATGTCATGGACTCCTAGTCATTAATGTAGTGGTGTGAGACTCAATGTATAAGACCTTTAGCATACATATTTTATTCAAACAATATGGTTTATTGTTGTTCATATAATTTGTTTCTTTTGTCACTTGCCTTTATAATCCAAAACATTTGATGCCGTTTTAAAATTGTTATCTTGGAAGGCAAAAATAATGCAGGATACAAGCCCACATTCTAAGCCCTAGTCCACACGTACATCTGTATTTTTTTTAACCAGGGTTTTTCTATGTGTTTTGGCCTTTCATCCACACGCAAACTGTGTTTCAGATAACTGAAAACAGACCTGTGAACAAGAAACCATTATTGTCATTGACAGGAGATACAGAGAGAGAAAGAGAATGAGGAGAAAACTAAAATAATCTGCTACAAAGTTCCATCCTCTGGGATCCCAAATGATTGTTTTCCCTCCACCCCCATACCTTCCCAAATACATCAATGGTAGCACAACATGAGGATGGAAGGCTCCAGTCGCCTCCCCTAAGACAAACTGTTTAGTAAAGAGCTGCACTTCGCCAGAGCTGCAAGATCACAGTGTACCAAGTTAATGACTGCATTTATCAGAGGCTGGAGGGAGCCCCGCTTTGGCAAAATTACTCATAAGCATCTCACAGCATGATCTTTATGACATGCAAAGATGAAAATATGCCATTTTATCATTCTAAGGTTCCTGCTCCCAACAGTGGCAAACAAAGTGCTTTTCCCATTAGTGAGAACACATCTTTTCTCTCTTCCCCCCATTATCTTCTTCGGAGAGGCACAGCACAACAGGGTGGAGAGCAAAGTTCTCCATCTCAGAAACACAGAAGGAGAAAGAGGCTTGCAGTCAAGAGCTGATGGGAAATGCGCTGTCCGTTTCATTTCACAAAAGCACACAATCTCTCAATGTGTCCCCCTTGTAATTATAATGAGAGAACAAACAAATGGAAAAAAAAATTAACAATGTCTTGGTGTATTAGTTGCGGCTGCCACTGTAAGAGACTTTCGTGTAAAGATCTCTTGTTCAAATAGCATTGACAAGACGCATGCTTGTGTACACACACAGATTTCTCAGATTTATCTGTCATGGTGCACCAACACAGGTTAGACGCTTCAGTATAATGTCTCAGTCACAAAGCAACTGCCACATGTTGAAGCCACCGTGTAATGCTTGGATAAGGGTCAACAATATTTGATTGTAGGTGAATCCAATGCAGACACATGCCAGGTCCCAAAACACTTATCAGCTTACCACATGATATATAGTCTTCATCACATGCCTGACTGCACAGTTGATGACATGGCATGCAACCAGTGATTGATGGAAGGACTCTTCTGAAATTGTTGGCCTGGAACTCAACCGCTGTCTATGGCAAGAATCTGTGCCAATAGACTTTTGAGTGAAATAGAAGTGAATGTGCCATGCAATTAAACATAAATATCTTCCATAAAACTGCTTTCTGCTAATTCTGAGACCAAAAATGTATTACGTCCAACGACTCACATTATAGCACATTAGGAGCTCAAATTTTTACTGTATGTGGTTACATTGCGGAACTGCCAAACAGGCTTTTATGGTTTTATTTAAAAAACAAAATCCAATACACAATCCTTTTTTGGGTCCAATCAAATTAGACATTTTATTCATTGTGTGAATTTCTCTAGATGATTTGAATTTTTTAAGCCATTTAATTAGTTATAAAATGTAATTTTTGTGCAGTCTCTATGAAGACATCCGACAAGATCAAGTATTTCCGTGATGTCATGTGATTTTGCAATAAATAGATGAGATACAGGCAACAAATATTGTGTAGTTTACTGGAGAATAGTTAGGAATAGTTAGTTACTGGAGTGGAGATGGAAGGAGCTTCCTGTGACAACTGCAACTTCCATGCAACAGGCGATCATCTAGCCATTAGGACATTAATATTTCAGCAGTTGGACAGCTAATGTCACGGGCGATCATGTTGCATTAAACATTTAGATATTTATCATTAGCATTCAGAGAGGTCGCAAATGTGGTCATGCTAATGCAAAGCCTTTAAAGAAAGTGAGTGAAGGAAGCTTTTCCTTCAGTTCTTGAGAAATGATTTAATGTAATTTATGTCGGTGTGTGTCTGTGTGTAGAAAGCCTGCGGATGTATTTCACATCATCAACTTGGCCTACATGTTCTCATTTAACAGCTGAGCAACCCTAACACAGGCAGAGAGAAAGATACAGACTCCAGGTTACGGAATAAGTCAGCGATAAATGGAGAGGAGAACATAAACCAAGTCTGAGACCTGCTGGCTCATGATGTGGATAACAGCAGCAATGCATGCACATGCAGAAATTATAATATTCTTGTAAACACCTACACATTATACTTTTGAGCATCTACATCTGATTGTCATTATGTTTTGCCCTTACATCTGAAGGTATGTCACACTTACTTAACCTTAACCTCAATCATGAACTCTAAACACACCCCTATGGCTAAAAATGCTATATAACAAGTGAAAACTGAGTCCACCTCCAGTTTACAGGAAACAGCGATACGTAACCCAATTCACTGACAAATATCATCATGAATTAGTCAAACATCTCCCCTTCTCTAGTAGGGTATCAACCTTAAACTAGTCAAAGTACAGATATTAATATTGCACTTATCAATGGTATCTGTCCTACTATGCCCATCTTGTTCATAACAAGAGCAAAAAAAGATAAGCTCAGGGAAAATAAACAAGGAAAACATGAACATCTTTGTCCAGCAGCATCTGAGCTAGCAAATATACACTGAGTCACAGAGAATAACAGTTGGCTTGTTACACAGTCCAATGGATACGTTTATATGCACTTGTGACACAGACTGAGTTAAGCATTTTAGGCACCAAGAATAATAAGAATAATATAGTTGCATAGCAACAGTGGAAGGGGTCCTACAATATGGTGAGTGAGTCTAGGAAAATGTTCTTGTAGGGTACACTCACACTGTATATCTTTGTAT
The DNA here is from genome assembly GCA_016801105.1 of Esox niger. Classification (NCBI taxonomy): domain Eukaryota; kingdom Metazoa; phylum Chordata; class Actinopteri; order Esociformes; family Esocidae; genus Esox; species Esox niger. Next base: position 13,529 of record JACXGJ010009076.1, read on the forward strand.
AGTCAAATAGACCTCTGACCCAACAGTCCACTGTCTAAAATGTGTGTGTGCCTGTGCATGTGTCAAAGATAACAACAGCATAGAAGTATATTGAGTATATACGAAGAACTGTCATAGTGACAATATGGTATAGTATATGAAAATATTCAGGTAAGGGACATTTGTGTCCACGTGTGTGTGGTCATATAGACCTCTGAGCCAACAGACAGACAAGCACTGAGAGTGAAAGAGGGGGTGGTAATGCAGTGCTACATCTATGGATTATTGTTGCAAGTCAATGTATTTGAGGGAATGTTATTTTTTTATGAAAAACGTAACAGAATGAGACTGTCAATATGCATTAAGGGCAAAATGTTTTTGTGAAGCATTGTATTATTGACAATGTATATGTCATTGTTCAACATATTCTTCTGGATCTATGGGGGAGATGTATGAGGCAAAGGACAGTTAACACAGAGGGAAGCAGATATTTATTAAACAATAAAATAATAAAAACAACAGGAAGTAGAACACCGTAGAAATGTGTATGAAACAATGAAACAGAATAAAAACAACAGGAATAAAAAAAATATACTCTCCAGGAAACATCCACTCATCGTGTTGGAGAGAAATATGTGTTCCTATAAATTTGAGGGCTGTGTTGTCTGGGGTTTAATGCTCCTGGTAGGATTTCCCATGGCAAATTGGTCTCAGGGGAGGGGCCAGATCAAGAATGGTTGGAAGAAAGAAGAGAAATTACCCTGCCCAGAGGAAGACCGGGACCTCTGCAGCCGGGCCCAATGGGAGGGCTCGTTGGAAAGCACCTGATGGCCAGGTTTGCCAGAGATTGTGGTCAGTCACAGCCCGAAACAGCAATGTGGCATCCCCCTCTCCATCCTATAAGCCCATCACTCATGGGAGGAACCTGTGCCGCCATATAAGTAGCAGTGAAGGCCAGGGGCCTCGACAGGCCAGACCCAGGCAGCAGGGGCTGGCTCTGGAGATGTGGAACATCTCCTCTCCAGGGGGGAATGAGCCAGAGCTTGTGAGGGACGTGGAGCAATGCCATTTAGATCTGGTGGGGCTTACATCTATGCACAGTCTCGGTTCTTGAACTGTACTCCAGGATAGGGAATGGACTCTGCTTCACTGGAATTGCCCAGGGAGTACGGGACCAGGCAGGGGTTGGGTTACTGACAAGCCCCCGGCAGACCGCCGTATGTTTCTGAGTTTACCTGGGTGAATGAGAGGGTTGCCTCCCTACGCCTACGGGATGTGGTGGGGGGAACTCTGGCTGTTGTTTGTGCAAATGCCCCAAAAAGCAGTTTGGGGCATATGCACTCTCTTGGAGACCCTGAATGGAGTCCTGTATGGGGCTCCAGTAGGGGACTCCATAATTCTGCTGGGACACTTCAACGTGAACGTGGGCAATGATGGAGATACCTGGAGTGGTGTAATAGGAAGGAACGGCCTTCCTGAACTAAACTCAATTGGTTGCTTGTTTTTGGTCATGGATTATCTATAATGAAGACCATGTTCAGACATAAGGATTCTCATATGTGTACGTGGTACCAGAGCACCCTAGGCTGAAGGTCGATTATTGGTTTTGTGATCATGTCATCTGATCTGAGGTCACATTTTTTGAATACTTGAGTAATGAGAGGGGCGGAGCTGTCAACCAATCCCCATCTGGTGGTGAGTTGTGTCAGGGGCTGAGGGAAGACTCTTGACAAACCGGGAAAGCCCAAATGGGTAGTGCAGGTGAACTGGGAACGTCTGTAGGAGGCCCCCATCCGAAAGATCTTCAAGTCACACCACCCGAAGAGCTTTTCTGGCATCCCTGTGGAGGTTGGGTGCATTGAACCTGAGTGGTCAATGTTCAAAGCTTCAATTGCCGAAGCTGCAGCAGAGAGCTTTGGTCTAACGGTCTTAGGTGCCTCAAGGGGCGGTAACCCTCAAACACCATGGTGGACACTGGTGGTCAGGGAAGCTGTCCGATGGATCTCATTGCTGCTTTTTGTTTGTGACCTTCAGCACTCAATGGACCGGTTTGCAGCCGAGTGTGAAGCGGCTGGGATGAGGATTATCACCTCTAAATCTGAGGCCATGGTTCTCAGCAGGAAACTGATTGAGTGCCTTCGATGGGTAGGGAATGAGGCTTTACCCCAAGTGAGGGAGTTCAAGTATTTGGGTATTGTTCGCAAGTGACGAGACAGTGGAGTGGGAGAGTGGCCGGGGAATCGGAGCAGCGGGTGCGGTATTGCACTTGCTTTACCACACCATGATGATGAAAAGAGAGCTGAGCCGGACGGCAAAGCTCTTAATCTACCGGTCAATATTTGTTCCTACCTCAACTATGGTCATGAAGGCTGTGTCATGACCAAAAGAACTAGATTGCTTGAACAAGCTACAGAAATGGGTTTTCTCAGAAGGGTGGCTGGTGTCTCCCTTAGAGATCGGAGTAGAGAAATCATTGCAAATACTAAGAAAGGGGAAACAAAATAAACAACAGGAAGAATAAACAGGGCTTTTGCAGAGTAACTCCCAAATGGTGAGATGGATGTAAGTAAATAGGCAAAAGTAATATATTGGCAAACAAACTACATAAAACGTCAAAATGGCACTAGAGCAGTACATTTCTTGAAGAAAATGTGGTGTGCTTCCTTGGAAGTGAATGTGCCAAGATAATGAGAACAACAGAAACATCTGTGTTTAGATTATCTCTCTGTAGGTTGCGCTCTGGTAACCACAGGAATGTTTACATTGACCATTTGGCATGGGGTTTAACTGTCTTGGCTTTGCTAGGTAAACACGCCCCTCAATGTATATATCAGCTTGTAACCAACATGACAGTGAGAAGAGACTCAGTGAGAAGAGATTTAGGTCGTGTAAGGAAGACCAGGTCATGGACAAGGTTACGGACCTGGTCTAATGCTACAAGAAACAAATGATCTACTCTCTCTCTTGATATTCGGGTATGCGATCATTGTTACAACCACTATAAAAATCGGCTGATTTCTAACAAAAGATATACCCTGCTAGCTTTTATATCACTACGCTAATTAGCAAACATTATATCAACTAACATTACCTAATTTGAAGTAGGGATAGCATAAACTGGTGAAACTAAGTTGGTTTCCTGTCTGTAGCTCGAATGGTTCTAAAGGTACAGCCTAATAGTCGATTTTTGACATAGCAACTTGTTTCATTGTCAGCCTTGTTCAGAAGCATTGCCTAGAGTCTGGAAATATTCTGGTTAGTAAATCTATGCAGTTCTGGAGGAGCCAAACAGCGTTTATTAGCATTAGCATGTGTTGAAATTTGACAGAATTCTGTCGGCTGCCATTTTGTCATCTTTTGAAATATCAAAAACAAATGCACGTATTGTTCCAATGAGGAATTGCACATGATTGGGGTTGGAGTAAATGTTGCCTTAGAGACTGCTAGTATGAGTGGAAGACAAATACACAAGTCTTAATTTTAATCAGCCTGTCTTATTCAAGGCCCAATTGTAATTTTTTTGCCCATTTGACTTAATTCCTAGTTGTTACAAACTGGGCCAGGCTAAATCTCTGTTTGAAAAAAAAGATGAAAAGTGTGGGGTGGAAGACATGCAAATAAGAAATGACAGATACATGATTGGGGTTTAATATTGGGGTTTAAGGGAGTTAGTTAAATACACACACCCCGAGTTAAGATTCTAACTTTGTGTTGTGCGAGATTCCATCTTTGTTTCCCACAAATTAGGAGTCCTGAATCCTGAATCACTGATAGACCTGATAGACCTTGTCCAATGACACCTGTGGCCCAGATCATTCCAAAGCCAAATCAAGCCAGACCTATGAGACTGACTTGGGCTCAGTAAGAGTGGTGAGCCAGCCAGGACACTGACGGTTCCCGCTTCACCAAAACCAAGGAGAGGTGGGGCACAGACTGTCATGTACAACAGAGTCTAGACCATTACTAGCAACCCTCACAGCCTGAGGAGCTGAGCTGTATGTAGGTGAGGTAACCATATGGACTGACTCTTAGGAGAAAGGACACTTGACTTTGGGACCTTGGGGGTCACAGGGAGGTATCAATCAATCAATCAATCATATTTATTTTATAAAGCTCTTTTTACATCAGCAGTTGTCACAAAGTGCTTTCACAAAACACCCGGCCTTAAACCCCAGGGAGCAAACAACAATAATGTTGAACTTCAGTGGCTAGGAAAAACTCCCTAAGAGGGCCAAATTTAGGAAGAAACCTAGAGAGGAACCAGGCTCCAAGGGGTAACCTGTCCTCTTCTGGTTGTGCCGGGTGAACATATTAAGAGTCCAAATTTTCCTGTATGTGGGCTAAGCCCGGAGTCTATTTATAACTAGTTCAGATTGGAGGCAAAACCAGAGGGACAAGGACAGGGGGGATCAGCAGAGTGGCAGCTTGAAATCTTCAGGTACCGTCTTGATCTGCAACACAACCAGGAGGACTTTGGACAGGGACCGCAAACGAGTCAAGCCTGGTATGTGGGTCCAGACCTCATGTCCTCCTATGTTTAAAATGACAGAAAACAGGGAAAATTAAGACCCTACACCCCCAGCACAATAATATAGCAGCGTAAGACGTTGGGGCTGAGACAGGGGGGTCCAATGACACTGTGGCCCTATCCAGAGGAGGCCCCGGACAGGACCCAACAGGCAGGAAATCAATCCACCCACATTGCCAAGCATCAACCAAAGGGACGCCCACCAACCGCAACCATCCTGAATGAGGGCTGAGTATTGCCAGCAGGGCACAGCCCAATTGCACAAGTGTGCAACAGGGAGACAACAACAAGCCAGTGACTCCGCCCCCGAATGGCATTGGAGGGAGGGCATCCCAGTGGCGATGAGAGCCCACCTGGCAAGACAGCAAGGGTGGACAGTATCAGGCCTTTCTGGTCACTTTCACGCCCCTGGGCCAGACTACATTTAATTATAGACCAGGCTGAAGAGATGAGTCTTTAATAGACGCTTGAAGGTTTGCACTGAGTCTGCATTTCTAATTTTGATTTGCAAGTCATTCCAAAGAAATGGAGCTCTATAGGAGAAAGCCCTGCCTCCGGCTGTTTGTTTAGAAATTTTAGGTACAGTTAAAAGTCCTGCATCTTGTGATTGAAGTTTACGTGTAGGTATGTATGGCTGGTTCATTTCAGCAAGGTAAGTAGGAGCAAGTCCATAAATTGATTTATAGGTTAACAATAAAAGCTTAAAATCAGCCCTAACCCTAAAAGGCAGCCAATGTAAAGAAATTAGTACTGGAGTAATTTGTTCCAATTTTTTTTTGTACTTAGGATTCTAGCAGCAGTGTGCAGCACTAATTGAAGTTTATTTATTGATTTATCAGGGTAGCCGGAAAAAAGAGCATTGCAGTAATCTAATCTTGATGTAACAAAAGCATGGATTAGTTTTTCCGCATCAGTTTTTGATAGAAAGTTCCTGATTTTTGCAACGTTTCGAAGATTAAAATAAGCGACTCTTGAGATATATTTCATAGGTTCTTCAAAGGAGAGGTCAGGGTCGAGGGTTATGCCTAGATTTCTTACAGTTTTTTGGGATACAACCATGCAGCCGTTGAGGTTCACAGTGAGATCTGCCAATAAGAGTCTTTGTTTCTTGCGTCCAAAAACGAGCATTTCTGTTTTTCTTGAGTTTAAAAGCAGGAAGTTCTCAGTCATCCACTTCCTAATGTCTGAAACACATGCTTCCAAAGTAGCTAATTTGGGGGTTCCTCCATGCTTCATCGAGATATATCTGTGTATCATCAGCATAGCAGTGAAAGTTGACATTATGATTTCAGATTACATCTCCAAGAGGCAGCATATATAGTGAGAACAATAAAGGGCCCAGGACCGAGCCTTGAGGAACACCAAAACACACTTTTGTTTTATCCAAGGATATACCATCCACACATACGAACTGATATCTTTCAGATAAATAAGATTTAAACAAGGCTAGAACATTCCCACAAAGCCCAATATGGGTTTCCAGTCTGTCTAAGAGAAGGGAGTGATCAATTGTGTCAAAAGCAGCACTACGATCAAGAAGCAACAGGACGGATGCGGATCCTTTGTCTGAGGCCATTAGAAGGTCATTTGTTACCTTCACAAGTGCAGTCTCAGTACTATGATGGGGTCTGAAACCAGACTGGAGCATTTCACAAATGTTATTTGTCTTCAGGAAAGCGTTCAGTTGTTGGGAAACACATTTTTCTAAGATTTTTGAGAGGAATGGGAGGTTTGATATTGGCCTATAGTTGTTTAAAGTGTCTGGATTTTTTTTAAAGAGGCTTAATTTCAGCTATTTTGGGTGAGTTTGGTACACATCCGGAAGAAAGGGAGCAATTTATTGTTTTCAACATTGGCTGACCTAGCACCGAAAATAGCACCTTGAGTAATTTAGTTGGAATTGGGTCTAGTTGACAATTTGGGGGTTTTGAACTCATTACAAATTCAGTGAATGTGTCGAGCGATACGGGATCAAAAAGTTCCAGTGTCCCCATTGACACCTGTTTAGGTAGGTTCAGGACATTCTCAGGACAACTCAGATTTTGGGGACTGTAATTATTTGAGGAGTCAGTTATTTGTTTTCTAATGGTGATGATCTTTTCATCAAAAAAGTGAATGTTTTCATTACAGGTAAAGTGAAGACCCACTTCACTTGTTGAGCGTTGCTTTTTTGTTAACTTTGCGACTGTATCAAAGAGAAATTTTGGATTGTTTTTGTTCACCTCAATGAGGTTGGAGAAATACGCTGATCTAGCAGATGTGAGTGCTTTTCGGTACGAGATGAGTAGCAGGATGGTTAGGCAGGTCCAGGTGGAAAGACCGGATTGGGCCGGGGTCCTGGATGTCACGAGCAGGGACCCAGGACCTCTCCTCAGGTCCAAAACCTTCCTATTCCACCAGGTATTGAAGCCTGCCCCTTCAGCGCCGGGAATCCAGTATAACTTGGATGGCGAATGCGGGCTGCCCACCGACGTCCAGCGGAGGATGGTAATTGTCAGGAGGATGGAGCAGACTGTAGCGCACAGGCTTGAGCAGAGAGACGTGGAATGTGGAGTGGATCCGGTACTGGCGGGGAATCTGAAGATGGTAAGTAACAGGGTTAATGTCGTGTGTGATTTTGAAGGGACCAATAAACCGAGGACTCGGTTGTCCCGGGTGGAGAGCCAAACCCGCTGCCCAGGATGAAGGTGAAGAAGGTCAGCAAACCTCTTTTGGGCGGCAGACGCTAGACGATGGTGCCTATGGGCTGTTACCCAGACCTGCTCACTGTGCCGGAACCATTCATCGACTGCAGGCACAGTTTCAGGCTCCGTCTCCCCTGGGAACATAGGGGGTTGATAACCAAGGATGCACTGAAATGGAATGAGACGGAGAGAAGTTTTATAGTTTTGTGCGATTTCTGCCCAAACGAGTCATGCGGCTGGCGGGCGCAGTGCTGGCGGAGGCACTTCCCAATTTCCTGGTTCAGAAGCTCCATCTCATCATTGGTTTGGGGGTGGCATCCAGAGGACAGCGATGAAGACCCCCAGATGATCACAGAATCATCCGATACTCTGGCCTCGGGCCGATACTATGTCCTCTGGGATCCCATACGGTCCGAACAGCTGCTGGAACACACACTCGGCCAGTTCCATAGCTTACGAGTAATTGAAAGGTTCTCTATTTCAGGGCAGTATTGGCGCCAGGTACGCCACAAATCGGATAGAAAATTTTCCTTGTCGAAGGCCAAACTGTATGCTAGTGCATTATTAGTAGATAGATCAAGCTGACACGTTATAAGCTGATGTGGGACCCCTGGGAAATCACAGATCACTCCATCTGCAGTACATTAAATAGTTGCATTAAGTTTGCACAATAAGTCTCCGCCAAGAAGGTTGACAGGTGTCCTTGGGGAGTAGAGAAGTGGAGCTTCAATTTGGCTGTTTCCAACTTGAATGCTTTGAGGCATGTTAAATGCAACACGTTGTACTATCCCTGAAAAACCTTTTTTTCCGAACTGTATGATTTTTTGCAGGCAGGTGTGCCCCATCTGATCCAACACAAGAATGGGTAGTGCCAGTGTCAATCAAAAAGCTGCATTGTTTTCCACCAATGGTGAGCATAATTCTTGGTTCTTGGATAGGACTGGTATAAGTGAATAAGTGACCATCTGGTTAGATATAATTTCATCTGGGGTGGGGATTGGTTCTGGCCTGTGGGTTTCTCTGGGGTCTTGTCAATATCCTCTTGCTTCTCTTCCTGGTGGATACCAAATGGGGCCTTGCCCGTGTGGACCAGGGGCCTGCTGTTGTGGCGGTTGGTACTGTTGTTGGTAAGGTGGTTGCCATGGGTTAATAGCACATTCGCTACGTCTGTGTCCAGGTTGCTGACAGCCCCAACAAACGTTGGATTGTCCATTTGGTGGTATGCCTCTTTCTGCCCGTCTTTGTGGCTGTCCTGCATAGTTTTCTTCGGCTCCCCTGTTTGCTGTTCCTCGTCCATTTCCCCCTTCTGTTGTATAACCCATTGGGGTTTGACTATTGTTTTTCCAGATGCTGTGAGTCCTTTTCAAACATTGAAGAGGTTAACCATGGGGAGACAGCCTGACCCTTGGGTGACGCCTGGGTAGTAATAAAACCAAGCAACTGGGTTCTGTTAAGTTAGTACAGATGTCTAACATCTGACCACACCCCTTTTCTGTCGTTAAGTACTGATGATTGTCCTGTATTAGTTACAGATTATTCACTGTTACTATGTAACCTGTGTACTCTCTCCTTGCAAGAATAAACTGTTGATTGTGCAATTGAGTTTTCCTCTGTCTAACCTGCCATTTTCGTAGTTAAAGATAAGTGTCCGTTTGGACTTTTATTGAGATAAACTAGATTTACTGGGTAAATCGGGAATATGGGTAAGAGCGGCAGTAAACCATTAAGTGTCCATTGTAGTTACGTTGGACCGGCTGAGATAATGAAAGATAAGTATGGTGTTTGGACATGTGAACAATTGTATCTCTGGGAGTTTTTGGGATTTCCGAAGAATGGCAGCTTTAGCCAAAGACAGTTGCATGGGTTGAAAGAGAAGTTGGAGGAATACGAGCAGGGAAAAATTAAGAAAATACATAGGGGGAGACGGAAAGTAGATTGGAAGGCTTATGGGATGTGGAAAGAAGACACTGATAAAAGACTTAGGCAGAGTAGTGTAGGGACAACTGATCAATGTGTGTTGGCTCCTCTTACTAAGGTGGATGTGGATCTGGATTGCCCTCCTTCTGGCCGACCTCCGTCCTATGCTGCTGCCCCGCTACGAAAGTCCGTAGCAACTCCTGAACTACGGACAGTATTATCGCCGAAGTTATTTCAAAATAGCCCCACTCCTGCCCGGAAGATTTACCATTCGCTCGCGGCAGACTTTGGTGCAACATCCCCAATTGCTGGAAGGACCAGGAGCGCCACACCGTTCGGGGTGTAGGATCTGAGCATTAACAACTACAATATGAATGTATGGTTCATTAGAAGTGATTGTGCCTAGATGTCGAGAATAACAGACAGTTAAGATTCGGCCTGTTGGGCTCTGGTAACAACAGGAATGTATGCATAGACCATTTGGTGTGGGGGTTAGGGTCTTGGCTTTGCTAGGTAAACACCCCCCCTCCAGTGTATTTAACAGCTTGAACGACACATTCCAGTTGAGAGAGTAGGGAAGAGTTTGAGCCTGTAACATCATGTGCTAATAGACTATCAATATGCTGCAATAAACAATTGTATTACTCTCTCCCTTGACAACCGAGTACGCGAGTTATCATTACTACCACTATACGACATGGCTGATTTCTAACAGGGGTGCCTGAAGGTCTGTTCCCAATGGTTGAAGTTGCAAATCCGGTTGCAGGAGTTGATGACTACGCGCCCCCTACTATTTTCGTCTACCGCCCATGGTCACCGGCAGATGTGAAAGACGTGGCCGCCTCGCTGCCTAGAAGAATTCAATCGTGTATTTCTCCAGTTGCTTGAACAATATAAACCAAATATAGTAGAAGTAGAAATGGTCATGATGAAACTAACTAACTAAGATGGGGAAGGGTGAAAGGGGATTGGCCCGTACAGAATACCCCATATAATTGGGACGTTGGTTCTCAATACAGGTTAACGATCATGGAACTGAGACGGATGAACTGGGAAAAAATTTCTGACTGCAAAAAGAAACAGGGAAAAAGAGCCACGGACTATCGTAATAGATTTGAAAAAGAATTTGAGATTCGCAGCGGAATGGGCCGCAAACCAGATGGGGCTAATGATTCTCCCTGGGAGCAACAGTGTAAGATGAGACTGATTGCCGGTCTACTCCCAACTTTACAAAAACATGTTAAGGAGCACTGTGTGGCCTTGGACGAGGGCCGAATGAAACTCGTTTGGCCGTATATAAAGCATGCTGAGAAAGTCTACGAGGCCCAGGAAGATCAGAAAAAAGACGATAAAGGGAAACGCGAAACAAAATTACAGATGGCCCAACTAGGTTTCTACAGCGGATACGACCGAGGAGGCCGCGGACGTAGTACAGCTAGAGGACGAACACAGACTCGGGGCAGAGAACGGGGATATGCTACCCGCCCCAATATGGACAACGCCTGTCTCCGTTGTGGTTCGTATGAACATTGGGTTCGCGATTGTCCCGAAAAGGTCACTAGAGAAGATGGTCAAAGGAATAGAGACAATTTTAATTCCGGCTGATTTACCGTGAATAATCCAAGAGGAACACGTACGAATGAAAACTACAGACAGGAGGAGTTTTGTCGGTCAGAGGGGGCGGGACAGGACACATCTACCGGTGAGATCAATCCATTACACGACCCCACTGTTAGAAATCAGCCATGTCGTATAGTGGTAGTAATAATAACTCACGTACTCGGTTGTCAAGGGAGAGAGTATTCAATGTTTATTGCAGCATATTGATAGTCTATTAGCACATGATGTTACAGGCTCAAACTCTTCCCTACTCTCTTTGTCTCTCTCTACTCTCTACTCTCTCAACTGTAATGTGGGGTACAAGCTGTTAAATACCTTGAGGGGCGTGTTTACCTAGCAAAGCCAGGTAGAATGTGCAGACAAAGGCATGCGAGTGAAACATACTGTCGTACAAGCAGTTCAAAAGATTGTGCAGCCTGTTGATTATTGTTATTCATGGGATTTAGAAGGAACAGGACTTAGAGCTGTTTCGCGTGAGTTAGTTAATAAGGCAAAGAATAGAGTGGAAACGGGCTTGGCCCAGTTTAAGGAGATGGGCGACCTGTGTTGCTCGGTTAAGGTTTCAGGAAGTCAGGATGTGGGTTTTGAGAAAGTGTGGTTTGAAGATGGTAAAAGTGATTTTTTGACGGGTGAATATGTATACTGGTCTTCGGAAGGTTTTTGTGCATGGTCTGTGCAAAACGTGAGAGATGTGTCTCGCTTTTTCGAAGTGCGGGGGTCGGACCCCCATGTCTCCCTTGCTAAACCTGTTTTTGGTTAGTGGGAAAGCTTGGGTCCTTGGGTGAGGAGGTGCAATGAAGTTGTGGACTGGGTCCCTTGTCACATGGAGGGAGTGGAATTTTCCATAGCAACCTAATCCTTTAGAGAAAGATTTTGCTGCACAGTTTTGGGTAAACGGGAAGTACATCTCATGCCGCATGACGACTGGGTCCGTCAAGTCTGTGCCGTCCAAGTGGAGGCTACAGATCCTAGGTTAGCGGAAGTTCCACTCTCC
>JACXGJ010009077.1:0-25217 GCA_016801105.1 Esox niger
GCCTTCCTCATGTTATCCTAGATCCCACACCACAGGTACCCTCATCTCTCTCTTCCATTAACCATTTTTGGGTTCTAAAACACTTTGTTTCCGGATAGAATTTACCTGAACCTGAAACCCCAAACGGTTCTCCTATGGGGGAGCCAGGGAACCCTTTTGGCACATCTACTAAGACTGTAGTGCACAGACAAGAGCAAGAGCCCTTGCTGGGATTCTAGAGTACTTTGTGGGCGGTGTGATGGAGCGTCAGGCATGTGTATGTCTGACTGTAATTACAGCTGTGCATTGAGCTCTCATCAGGAATCAGAGGGAAGGATGATAGAGGACAGGAGGACTTTACCATGTGTCCATCTGCTTCAGGGATGTCAATCTCCAAAAGAATTTTCTCCTTGGCAAAGTATTTCGTCTGGGTGGAGTTTTGGGATACCTGCCAAAGATGAGAGGGGTGTCTGAGATATACTGTACAGGGACAGATAGAGACTGACAGATAAAGGAAGAGAGAAAGGGGGAGAGAGACAAACAGTGATGAGGGAGGAGAAACGGGAAAGGACAGCAGAAGAATAAGAAGAGAGTTTTAGAGAGAGAGAGAGAGAGAGAGAGAGAGAGAGAGAGAGAGAGAGAGAGAGAGACGTAGTGACAGAGAGGTAAAGAGAGAATGGAGCAGGAACGAATTTGCTTAGCAGTCTTTGTATGGTATGTCCAATATTACAGTATATTGCTACGCTCTGCTGCGATTTGAAAAGTAGGAGGAAAGAGACCAAGCTTATATTGCCTTCGGATGTACTGCCTTCGGAGTGAAGCAGTAGGCTCTTAAACCTGATGACATTCACAGAAACACACTTGACATTTCCTTTTAACTACACAGGTGACAATCACTTTTTGTTCATTGATGGTACAACAGAACAAAGGTGCTCTAAAAAAAGATGACCGAAGGAAATATTGCCATACCGTATGGCAAAACGTTACCTCAGTATGAACGCAGCCAATAATAGTTAAACTTACAACATAAACATAAACAATGAAAAAACAAAAACTTAAGGTTATAACCAAAAAACTGACAATCATAACCAATCAAACCACTGATATTCACAAACATTAAACTGCCAGACATAAACAAACCACTGATTTCATAGACAAAAAAACACTTTTCAATACCAAAACACTGATATTCATAGTCACAAAACTGACAGTCATAACCAAAACGCTGACATTCATAACCAAACCCCTCCCAGTCATAATCAATGAACAGCTAGCCATGCCCATGAACTTGTAGTCATGGCAACACACTTGTAATGGGTACGCACCCATTTGTGCCTTAATGCTATTACTGGGTACCAATCTCATTAGAACAGTAAATGTGATGTCATGCCTGTTCTCATATTTAACAGATTTCAACCAATACCCAGTCAGGATTTGAACCACCCGTTTTTTAAATCACAAAATGATGCATGAAGGGGGTGTGGTATGACCAATATACCATCGATTAGAGCTGTTCATTGCAGTATACCACCAGAGGTGGAAATTGGTGCTGTAGCCACTGATTTGGCTTTCAGCTTGTTAGGGTGTTGTAGGCAGGGTTATGAGATTCCTGTTTGCTGTTATAATGCTGTTACCAATGTTATGTGATGTCATAGCAGTGCTACATTGTATTCTAAAGGGATCTCAATAATCTCAAAAAGGAATCTTATGTAAGCAATAAGGGGTTCGTGATGAATTGCCAGTATACCCACGGTTAAGTGCTGTGTCCAGGCACTTAACCATGGTGTTTTGACCATATACCACACCCCCTTGTGCCTTATTGCTTACATTTACCACTGCTTAAAACCAGGATTCCACTGCTTAAAACCAGGAAACCATCAGCTTCCAGGATTCAAACCTAATTCAGGTTTATAATGAACCCTGAACAAACAAAATATGCATGGCGGTGTGATAGAATCCAACAAATGAAGTTTTCAGAATGCATTATGCTCAGGAGTTTCACAAAAACATTTGCTATTTTTCTTTTCTATGTTGAAGGAATTTATTTTCTTTGACTCCCAAACACCCACACGCCCTCCAAAAATATTTTTATTCCAACTGGTTATTAATCTCAGATCTGATCTGTTGGAATAGCTTTTGGCCTGTACTGTGATGCTCAACTGGCCAGTATAATATAAACTGTGGTCCTGTCAGGAATGATTGATGGAACAGAACGAGGACTGCACAGGACAAATGGAGATCCTCGTGATTCATTGTTCCTGTAAAAGCCAGCTCCTGTCGCTCTAGTTATTTACCCTTCCTTTTTCATCCTCCTTTCTCTCTCTCACGCGCTCTCTCTCTCGATTGAGGTGTGAAGAATAATTAGCGAGTGCCATGGAATCATGTTGTGGACGGTACACTCATGGGATGTGGACAGTCACTTTCTCTACACCAAATGTCCCTGTCAAGATGGCCACCCGTCGTACACCCACAAGTGGGCCACGCTGCATTAATGAGAGTGGCGTGTTCATCTGGTCAACAGAGGAAACTGTTTCTTGGCCTTCACTTCAGAGCATTGTTCTCCACACACAACAGGGGGACGGCAAGACACGGTCATGGAAAGCGACAGCGAAATTGTGCGTACTCAACGTACAAATTCAAGTAAAAAAACATAGCACTTGCTAAATATCACTTGTGCCCTCCAGGGGAATGTGTCAGATGAGTAGACTCAGTTTTCACTGTGAGGGAAGACAGACACTTCCTGATGCTAGCAATTACTGGCTGAATTTCTTACAGTCATGTCTTTCTTTAGTCTTTTGATGCATTTTGATTTGATTGCTTCTGACGTGGGAGTCAAGAGTAGCAAGTGCTGCATCATCAGGATGGACTGTAGGTCGTATGGAGGTAAATGCTAGAAGCTGTCACAAATGTGCTTCAGATTTAGACTTTTTTTTGCGGGGATAGACTACAAGCGTGGCTCAGTTAACAAAAACCGAAATCCCTCAACGTGATGGCTAAGGGTCTGGCCAAAGCTAGGAATGAACGCATAACGCTAGGAGCCAGGAGTTGGTGTTGTGAAAAATAGTTCCTCTTTTTCCCACCAACATCTTAGGTGTTTGTGAATAAAAAAATTGACTTTATTACAGTAATATAGCCGTGCTGATCTGCAGAGCTACCAAGCCATGTTGGTCTGCAGAACAACCGACTTCCAAACCATGGAATCACACTTTAATACAGTATGGTTATACAATGATATTAGCTCCTCCCATTATGCTAATTTATGAATGGATCTTTCTCGAATCTTCCAACAATCCTCTGGGATCCGCCCCATAACACACTGTTAGGAAATATTAGTGGCATGATGGTGACGTGATGGTGGTGTGATTTCTCCCAAGATTTTCCCAAGAGAGTCAAAGACAAACCACAGGTCCTTCTGTCCTCAATATGAGCTAAAAATAACCACTCGTACTGACCATAAGAACAGTAGTGGAGCCAGAGCAAGAGAATAGTTCATCACACTCTCTTAACAATTAAATGAGGAAAAAGTGATTAGACCGTTTGGGATATGAGCCCTGGTTAAATGTTTCATCAATTAACACCCAATTAATATACCAGTGATCACATGAGACATTCTGTCTACTCTTCATCAGGATAATGTGAAATAACAACGATTTATGAAAATATCCCTACATTGGCAGCCAATACCTATTCGCCATCCCTGCCTACAACACCCTAACAAGCTGAAAGCCAAATCAGTGGCTACAGCACCAATTTCCACCTCTGGTGGCAGGTTTTGTAAGTATATATCAAAGACCTGGGGACCTGGACAGATGGGACTGGCTCAAACTGTCTTGATAAGTGACAGTTTCCAGTTCTCCGTGGATCTGTCGCAGGCTGTGATGTATAGCCCGTCATTAGTGTGAGCTTTAGGGAGTTGCAAATGGTTTGTCATTCACCGAGCAACGTGTTTAGCTGAATTTGACCCACTGGCGAGTTGAGGACAAGCGTTCTGGTCCCCGAATACAGGCAGTAGTTCTGATGCTTTTGACGCCTTGCCTAGAATGTGAGTGGGTTTAATTGAAGCTGATTGAATTATAGCACACTGGTGACATTCCCTTTGAGATGAGGCCCGGCATAGAAAGGAATTGAAAGCGAATTTGGAACACTGAAATTTGTGTTCACATTTGGTTGTGTTCGCCGTCTTCTGTACTGTGCATTTTGACGCAACCGTTGCAATCTTGGCCTTGCAAATAATGCCAAAATTGATGATCTAAAAACTGAATATAACTTGCTCCAAGCAAGATTTTCACACAACTTTATCTTAACCAATGATGCACTGACGGTCAGTGCTACATAACACTTCTCAGATAACAATTTGCTTCGATTTTTATATTTAACCTGAAGTTGCAGACATGCTGCTCCTAAATGAAGAGTTAGTGATAACAGAAATCAACTTATAGGTCTGCATGTTTCTCCACAATTGCTACTTTTGAACTGTGCAGTCGCATTAGAGAGTACTGAATTACAGCCATACTCCAGGCAGAATGCTGCTTCATAATGAAAACTCATCATAATGATAGCTAGCTTCTAACGTATTAGGCTAGGAACACTAGCAAGCTAAAATTTGTTGAAAGAAATTATACTGCAGTTGTAAGCTGGTTAACAGCATCCTCTTTGTTATGTATGTAATGTGATTGCCTGGCTAAGCTTTTTTAAGCTAAGCTAGTGTTGGAGAAATTTTCAGTACAGCTCTTTGGTCCACAAAACTCTTTAGCCGTAAATTGAAATCATTGTAAGTATCCTAATTTGTCAGTTCCGATAAGAGAATGTGCATTGGTTCATGGTAGAACAACTTTCACAAAGTTTCACGTGGACCTAAAAGGATTCCACAGGGAACCAACAAGAGTTATACCTCAGGACAACTGAAGAACCCATTTACGAAAAAAAAAATCCACCAGATTACTATTAATGTAGATGAAACCATAAAATGTATCCGTAGTATTTCAGTTGCACCTGTATTTCCCACCACTCCCCATCTGTGTCATGGAGCCGGGTGGGCAGAAGCGTCTTACACACACGGCAGAGAGCACAGGAAAGCCAACCACTGCCAGCTGCAGAGTGGAAGACACACTGAGACACGGAAACACAGCTGCCGGCATAAACACACACGTTCATTCATACTCACAAGTCTGGGCCTCACACAGAGATTTCACAACAATGGCTCTGAGACACACACACACTCACACACACTGTTAACAAAGTCTATTGAGGAAGTATGATAAGGACACACACTCAGGCATCACACGGAGGCTCACTCACTGGCGTGCCGCAGAGTGCTCCACACACACTTCCAGCTGACAGCGGGACGGCCATTCATACCCTCGGCTGTGGTGAGTAGAGCGGGTAAAGAGCCAGGCGCCACGCGGGGGGGGCGTTGGAAAGAGCAGCACGGAGGGGGAAGAACACAGCACATCAGAACAAAACCTTTCCCCTGGTACAAGAAAAGGGACATTTGCCGTTCCCCTGGGGCTGCAGAACGGATACCAGATGTGTTCATTTAAATGAACAAATAAACAAAATGACAAAACAAGAAACCAGGCAAGCTTAATTCAGCCGGGCCACAATGGAAAGTGTCGCCGACGTGGAAGGCTGGGTCGTTAACCACTAGACAGCAGAGCTGTACATTTGACGGGTGTCAGTACAGCCTGGTACAGTACAGGCTGTTTCAACAGCTAATTGGTCATTAAGGAATGATACTGATAAAGTTATACTGACCAACGTTTCTTACTAAGTTAACCTCCACGACAAAGAGCGTCTACGAACTGTATGGCGTTTGCCACTGGCTGTTTTAACAGCGTATTAGACAGTAATAGGTTTTACCGGTATCTACTAACTTACAGGACTGGTCAAGAATTGAGCAATTGCTAGCGAGTCTGCCAAAGCTATTTATTTTCATAATTAGTACTTCACTTTGCCTGTGAGATCTGAACACGGGACCTATAGTTTGCCAGTCTGCTTCGCTAACCACTACGCTATTTAAGGGGTAGTCAGTCAGTCAGTCAGTCAGTCAGTCAGTCAGTGACTAAGACACATTGACTCTTAGCCGGCTCTTCTTAGTATTTATTGTCTTTTGGCCTTTTGGGTTATGGAGAACATTTGTTTTGGTACGCATTTGGACCTCACCACATTAAGTTGACTTGAACATGGGCTTCTTCCCTGGGAGACCCCAAAGCATTTACTTCCTGTTATGTCTTGTAGAAATCACCTGGATGCTGCCTGTCACAATGTTGGACAGACCCATGAATGACTGAGGACAGTTATCTGTTCTGATGCACCATGGGGACAACAGGGGAATATAAACCTGGGCCTAGAAGACTGCTGGGAAGACTTCACCATTGTGGCACAAAGAAGTTGACTTATAAAAGCTGATTGATTATTGGGGTGTACTCATTATTAAGATAATTATCAAGGTTCCAATTACAACTGAAGCCTGGTAATGATCAACAATGATAATATTCAAAACTACCATTATCAAGGATCATTCACAACCCAGCCATTGGCTTGTCATTTACCTGCTATTGAATATACAGGGATTGTACCAAAGCATATTTTCTAGCACGTAGAGGATTGGAGGCAGATTTTAAATGCAAACCATCAGACTGCAAATCACAGATGTATCTGACCATCTTTACTGACACTGCTCATTTGACCCAAACAAACAGACCCACAGACCCACACAAACAGACCCGCAGGCCCACACAAACTGACAAAAACAAACTGAAACATACCCAACCGAACAGACCCAAACAAACAGGCACAGACCTAAACAGACACACAGATGAGCGGTTAGCTTCTTGAATCCTACACACACAACCATAAACTTGAAACTTTTTACCTGAACAGAATTCCCAGTGTCACAGCATGATGAAGATGAGACCTGGGGGACTATTTACCGTTGATGGTGTCTGTGTGTGTTGTAGCAAAACAACCTCCCAAGATAAGCTACTGTGTGCCCAAGTTTATTCAGCGTCAGGCATTTGCTTTCCAAATTGTTGCTTCCGCCTTTATTGTGATTGTATTTAGAAATTTCAAAAAGACAAACTGACAGCCACGACCGACTATAGAAATATAATCCCTAGATGGTCTCAAGGTTCCCATTCAAGTCAGGACTGGCAACCATTCACGGTGTATGAACGTGAAATTGGTTCAACAACTGTTCTAGGGTCCAAAAATTTGATGGATGTATATCTGTGGTCTCAACACAACCGGCATGCTGTTCAATCTTTCTTGATCGTTGCAAAGAAAAATATGGATATCATTTTTTTATTTACATGTTTATTACTGCAGCCAACTATGAAATATAGTATTGTTGCAATGCCTTGATGAGGTTGAAGCCCTCAGGGCCCAAGGATCTGTGGGCAAGTCCCATAGAACATTGGGCCCAAGGGCTTTAGCCTCATTAAGGCATAGCAACAATGCCTATATCTGGGTTGTGAGCTGCCCAAATTGCAAACCTCAGTGGGTTAATGTCTGCATTAATCTGTGTGTGTTTAACACCATACAGTCTTTATGACTGACTCTATTGCTATTGCAGGCATCCTTTTGAACCGAGAAATAAATCCAAAACAGTATTTAAGTAAAAAATGTATTTCTATTTGAACATTAAGGTGCCCAAAACACCTTTTTTTTTTGTGCAAAAAAAAGAAAAAAGGTAAACCTGACGAGGGCTTAACAGCAAAATACCAATCAACGTATTAATCTAACTATAACATCTAATCAAACCCCAAACCTTAACGATTTTCCAAGGTCAAAACAAAAGCTCTTTCTGTAACGGAGGAAACGTGTGCGAACCCCCAAGGTCCAGACCCCCAGTGCTATTCTGCGCACACACTAATGACCTGAGAGACTGATGGGGACTGCCTGGCAGGGAAATATGCAGATGACGCTGCTCCGGTCAACCTAGATTTCCCTGAAAAAAATTGTACCTCTCAATTTCACGAGGTCCAATTCTCAATTATGACCTTGCCTCAACGCAACCCTGTCCGTCCCCCCTCTCCGTCCCGTCCCCCACAACCATCGCCTGGTTGCCGCTGAACCAATTCGTACCAATTTTCTCGGTATGACTCAGCTGTGCTGGAAGGCAGTGACCCAGACTGCTGCACCCAGGGGCCCTGACGCATTCCATTTCCCAAACGCAGTAAACAGGGTCCCTGAACGGTACAATAACAACCACCTCGACATCAACAAAACCAAACAACGGGTCATTGAATTCGGGAGGAAGGTCATCCTAGTTAGCCAGCTTGTCCCGTGTGGTGAACCGGTGGAGAGTTTTAGGCACCTTGGAACCATCATGAACAGCGCACCCTCTTCCAGGTGTATCCGCCCTGCAGACGGAGAAAACGGAACGTTAACACAAGGAATACCCTGAAAAGGAAATGTTATGTCCCGGATGTCAAAATCAGGGGCGTGCAGGTGGAACTCGGAGAAAAGGTGCTAAGTAAAACCTTTTCGTGATGTTGACATTTTAACACTGTCACAGTGTTGAGTCTTATTTGCATCCTGTATATCCCAGCATGCCTTTTAGATAAATGCAAGAGACACCCAGTCCTGAGTCTGTTAGTGACAGAGAATGACATGGTTGTCACACTCAGTAACACACTGCGCTGAAGCTTCGGCCTAGTAACTGATGAATAAATTCATACTGTACACGCCGTGAATTATGCTGTGACCATGTTTCATAATTTTTTGTCAATTACAATTTATATTTCACATTATGGTCTGGAAGCCATGTCCGATTGACCATAACAAGTCAAATGTGAGCAACTTTGCGATGTGTTAAGTGACACCGATTGGAGTTACACAATAACTGCACTGTTTGTATCACCCATGAACTGCATTAAAAAGGGCTGCAAATGTAATGAATTTTATAACCAAGGCGAGCTGAACTATGTCAGGTGGAACAAGCACCTCAATAATGGTTACAATAAATGAATGTGCGAGAAGAACCACATGTATTAAAACAAACTATTCTGACAATCAACGTTTAACAAAGCATTTTGGGAAACGCTGATTTTATTACCTAAACGACAATAAAACAAATCCCAATATTAATATCAGGGTAAGTATAATTTGAACAAATGTGAGTAATCTACCTATGTGTATTTGACACCAGAGATGTCACACTCTTGGACATTTTGCTTCAACACCAGTATTTTAAATCTCTGGGATTTGCTACGAACCTTGAAACTATGTGGTTGTGTGTTGAGTCTTAGGCCTGGTGACGTGGGTTGTCAGCAGCCAACCAGGGCTTCCTCAGTCAGACTGTGAACTGGAGGACCAGGCTCTGTGGGCGGCCAAGCAGATGGGTTCAGGCCCCTCACTGATGGACGGGCAAGGGAAAAGGCAGAGAGAATCATTAAGGACCCAACACACAACTTTACCCAATTGTTTTGAGCTGCTTTCTTTCACTCAAGGCCCCACTGTTCAGCAAGAAGAATTTCCACAAAAATGCCGGGCGAAGTATATTTTATACAGTATATTGTACACATAAACAGCTATTTTCCATAAATGGGAATAATGCTTCCCATTTTGCAGAAGTTTTAGCCTCCCTCTCTAATATAGAAGTCCGCGGTGACTGCGCTTACTGTCAAACATGCAGCGTTTCTGTCAGGTCCACAGATTATGTGCTTTTGGAGAAGGCTTTGGTTGGTTTCTGAACTAGGTGTTAATTAGCTGGTAGCGGGGTGTCGCCAGGCTTGTCTGCTAAAGCCTGTCACTGAACCAGAGTTGTGAGGGAGAGATGCGCTGCTAATGAGCTCTGAGTGCGGTTACCAGAGTCACTGGTCACGCAAAAAATACACACAAAGCAATACATTCTTTCAGAATGATGCATTCAGTGGGGTTTGGAAATGGAGTTCTTTGATAAATATATCATAATAGGATTGAAATATACAACACATTGATACAGATAACACTTTTACATTATTTTTATTTTATTACACATTGTATATTAACTCGGGAAAAATATTAAGAGACCACTGCACCATTTTCTTTTCTTTCCAAAAAAGTCAATAAAGAAGGTTTAGGTTCAGGAACAGAAGCGTTCAATTTGCCTTTGTCTCTAAATGTTAACCCTTCTGTTCCTCACTCAAAGCCTTCCTTTGTTACATTTTTGGAAAGGAAATTATTTCCGGAGCTGTATGTTTTTTGTCCTACTCCTGGCATTTGCCACTGGGTTGTTATGATACCGGTACAAGGTAAAGTTAATGATGCGGTCGACCTTAACCAAGGCCAAATTTGACCACACCTCCAGAAATCCGCCACAATGCTTCACAGACAGTATGGATATATTTTCTGCTCCTGTGCTGTAATTGTTAACTTTCAGTGCCCAGTTAGTGGCCAAGGAGATTAGATTTCATGTCACCTGACAGAAGCGCTGGTCTCACTCCAAATGCCTGTGTGGTTTTCAGAAATCTCCAGGCGTTGTTAGATTTTCTTAAACGATGAGGTCTTTAGAGTCACGCACTCAGTGGTGGCATTGGCATGGAAATTAGAACGAGGTCCACAGACGACGTGCTAGGCTCTTTTGGTTGGTTCCTGAATGTTAACGAGCCATAGGTGCTAATTAGCTGGTAGCAGGGCATTGCCAGATATGTGGACTGAAGCCTGCCATCAGAGCTGGGGTGCCGGTGGGTAGACGAGCTGCTAATTCACTCTCAGCAGTGTGTTTACTGTTACCAGTGTCACGGCTACATCTCAAGCTTTACACGTACGCTTTTCAATGCAAGCGTACACACACAGAGCCCATCAATTCGCAATTACACGCGCGCACACACAGACGCACGCCTGAGCCCGTGCATGTATGTAAATGCAGGCACACACTCATAACCGATTCACTCCTCAGCAATTTCCGTGATGAGGGCCTAATTAATCTCTATACACTAGCTCTTCATCAATCTGTAACAGGCAATCAGCAAAGTCGGATATGATACGCTTGATGTATGACGCATTGGTTAGCGCTCTGTTTCCACGCTAAAGATGGAGAGGCCTCTCTTTGATCAATAGCAGCCAATTCCTATGATTTCTTTCCTCGTCTTCTTTTTTGAAGGACCACGGTTGCTTAACAAGGGCTGATCAGCCCCTCTGAGAAAGGACAGAGATATTTTGACCTCCTCTTTAAGATCAATGTGTTGCTTGGGGTATTTCTGGAATGACTATGTAGACCATTATTAGTGTATGCATGATTGTGTGTGTGTGTATGTGTGTGATACAGATCTATGGGTACATGTGAGGACCCAATTTTCCTACAAAGATAATCAAACCTGACAAATCAGAACCCACAAGGTTGTTTGGTTTCGACACTATAAAATGTGATTTCTGGTTTAGGGGTTAGGTTTAGGGCAAAACTATTATTGGACATAGTGTTAGGAATATGCATTAGGGCTAGGTTAAGTTTAAGCCTAACGGCTAGGTTTTTCAGGTTTAGATTAGGGTTAGGTTAAAAGGTTGGGGTAAAGTTTCAGGCCTAGGAAATATAGGAAACATGGATTGTTGGTTTAGGGTTACAAAACAAATGTGTGTGTGTTTGAGAGAGTCGGTTTGTTGGAGGGTGGATATGTTTGTATGTACTGGGTCCCTGCCACTACACTACTCCTGCCACTATGAAGCCCTTTATAATCAGAACAGCCTTGTAGCTCACTGCAGTAATCTTTGCCTGAGGACAACTCAGGGCCTCTGGTTGTATCGTAGGAATAAACACCATGTAGTGGATTCTACTCTTTGTCTGCTGGTAGCCGTGAAGGTCTCGGTGTTTTTATTCAAGCACACTAAACTGCCTCTACAAGCTCATTACCCAGGAACAACCAAATCAGAATATTGCATAACAATGGATTCCTCCCGCTGCTCCTGCGACTGCACACGCTGCATTCCTTAATGGAGTCTAGGGCCTGAACGCCGTCAGATCAAGAGGACCGTGGCTGGCTGCGCATTGGTGAGCCGTAACAGGGCCAAATCCAAACCTCCACCAATGGAAATTTAGGACAGAACAGTAATAACGAAAATAATTGAACCAGATGAGGACACTTTCCATTACATTCCAATGTTAAAAGAAACCACTACTGCAACCGCTTTAGCGTCAGCATGGTTTCCTGGAATGGCTATATCCTGGCTAGGCATTTACACATTTTAGGGTGATGATATATGGCAACTTGCATATCATCTTGCAACTGTAGATAGACAAGAGGCTGATCATATCATTTGTTCTGGCTCTGTATTTGACATGTTTCATGATATGGAAGCGTGAGGTGGTTTTTTTGACATTTGTTGTTGAGTCTTTAAAGCATTTCCCTCAACAAGAAACATCAATTGTCCTCGCCGCTTCAAGTTTGCGTTTTGTGACAGTTTGATCAATATTAGTGTTGTGTCTTTGCTACAAATATTTTATTTTTAAATGTATTCATTTACTTTATTCATGCAAAAGTGTTGGTACAAGGGAACCAGTAAAAAAGCATTTTGTTATCTGGTCCAGAAAATCTATCCGACCAAACCCGTACAGTGCTGTGACATTATATGACATTTGAATATATGACTATCACCCTCTGCAACTGACAAACAGATTTTTTCATCGGCATTTCGAACTCACCAAATACATGCCATGCCTCCACTCACGACCGTTTGGTGCCCTAAAAGATTGGCGTGTCTAAAGCACATGTAATCACATTTATTAATGTCAGAGGAGTAAATATGTTTCTATGTACTTTCACTGGAGAACATGTGAGAGGAAACCTCTGAGTTATAATTCACTGGTATGCAAATACCGTCTATTGTGACTTACTGGAGTATGTAACCAGACAATGTTCCGGCAGGCTACAGTGAACATGGAAAGCCAGCTCCTAAATGTTAATTTCCTTGGTCAGCAAACGGAAGAAAACCCACAATGTGAATGGTGTACAGTCACGAAAGTTCAAAGAAGCTAAATTAGATGTGTATATGCGGTTTTCCTCGCCAGATGAATGACAGTTGACAGTTTGTGCTCTTTAAAGGTCCTTTATGAGTGTCAAACATTGGCACACTGTCAATAAGGAAACATTCCAAGTCTGAGGTTTAAAGAAAAGTGCATCATTAAAAATCACTAAGACAATTAACAGCGAGGTCAAATCTATTTATGATGAATATTTGTGGATGTAGCGGTTCAGTCAATTATTCCATGAATATGAACATGACATATTATAAATTAGGAGAGGATGAACTGTAATACACACACTTTATTTGGTACATTTTTTAGATACAATTACTAATAAAAAAAGCGTGCAGTGAGTTTTACATGATAAATTCCAAATCAACTGACAATGCACTCCAATCCAAATCCTATTTTTTATTTAACCTAACATTGATCACAATTTCATATACTTCAATTTTCTGTTTCATTGCGGCAACTCCCAGGGGATTCAGACCAGTCGATGTAGAGAAATCTGTCTTTTGAAGCACATCCAAAGCCTTTGTGGTTCTTAACATCCTGCTCGCTCAACCAGGAGGTCTTTACCAGAATCCTCAGGCACTGGAAGGAATGCCTTCGCCAGCTTTCTACCTCGATTAAGCCCACTGACAAGGAAAGCTGGCTAAATTTCAATACTAGCCACCACATCTGGACAATGACACTCAATTCCACCGCACTCTGCGGGACACTTCAGCTAATCCACAAGCATGGTTTGAACCCTGGTGTCAGCTTCCTTGTGTCATCATCACTCTGCCTATCATGAGATTCAATGTTTAAAGTTTGTTCACTGTAAATAGGATCAAAACCTGTTGGAGGGCATCCGAGCTGAGCGACAGTCTGAACAGTTCTCACTGTCCAGACTTACAATTAAGACTTTTCATCATTTCAAAATGATGCGCTGGTCCTTGGGTGCCTTAGTGGCTGCAGGCGGGGTGACCCTCACTCTGAGGACATACAGTAATCACCTGTTTTCAGGCAGATTTGGTGTCTGACGAGCCAACAACAAATTTTGCTGGCTTCTCAACATGCTCTGTCACCTCTTTGGAGAGCCAGCTATTGCAAGAAATAATTATGAATGTAGCTAAGAATTAGAATCATACAAACAATACAGCTAGTATTCTACAGTGCAAAGGATACATTTAGAAACATACAATCAAATACATCATCATCATAGTTCATCTTACCAGTTGAAGATGATTGGTCAATGTGCAGTGTGCAGGGTTTGAATGTACCTCCTTTGCTGGAGTCCAAGGCACAGCCTAGCCTTTTTCCATTTTAAAATCTCAAATGACACAACACAACCTTGACAACACGTCCTTTTAGGCTAGCGTTAACTGTCATAATGTTACTGTAGCTAGTAGTTATACTTACCACACGCACAGATTGTTTGTATACAATTAACTAGCAAGCTAGCAACCACACAATCAAACTGTCAAAAGAGTAGGTAATGCTGGAGTAAATTATAACAGGGCTGAGCTCCCTCCCTTAACAAAATCAATGTGGTTTGAAATAAGAAGTTTCATTCATATTTTTTATTTTCAGAATAAAAAAAACTGTTTGAATTGGATGTGGAAGAAAATAGGAAATTATTCACTTTAAACTGCCATTGTCAACAGGGCTTAAGTTTTTGTAGCCCTTCATTTTGAGGTATACACATATTCACTCTTCACGCAACAGCAGTGATACATGATTGAACATCCACGGCTGACAGGTTTGGCAGTTTAAACCATAAGCTCCTGTCATTACAGTGCAAGATGGGGAATTACCCAGGAGATCTGAAATTATTATAACTATCCTTCATTTCCATGAAAGGAAAACTAATAGAAACGTTATTCTTGCACAAGTAGCGCGCATTAATTAAAGTATTTATCCATAAAAAATGTGATTACCAATTATACAGTACAGTTAAAACAATGAAATATACTTTTAATGAGGTGATGGCAAGTAACAAGCAATACCATGGCTGAACATCCTGTGAGTTCATTCAATATGTCTTGCAATTCTTCTGATGAGAGGTCTATCATGGCTGAGCTGGGTGTCTTCACAGGGCTGGAGGGAGTAGAGAGAAGTATTAGACAATTACAAATCGGTTTTCAATGAAGTTGAGACGCTGGGTAAAATGTAAATAAAAACAACACGCAATGATGTGCAAATCATTCACCCCTATACTTCATTGAAAATAGTACAAAGACAACCTCTCAAATGTTGAAACTGAAACATTTTATAGTTTTTTGAAAAATATGTGCCCACATTGAATTTGACGCCAACAACACGGATCAAAATAGTTGGAACAGACGCAACAATAGGCTGGAAAAGTTGTGTAATGCTAAAAAAATAAACCTGGTGGAATATCACACAACTAATTAAGTCAATTGGCAACAGGTCCGTAACATGATTGGGTATTTAATGATCGTTCCAGAGAGGATGGGCCTGTCAGAAGTGAGGATGGGGAGGGGTTCACCTCTCTGTGAAAGACTGCAGAGGCAAATAGTGCAACAATTTAAGAATAACGTTTCTCTACATAAAATGTAAACGAGTTTGGGGATCTCATCATCTACGGTACATAATATGATTAAATGATTAGTCCCTTGCATATGGAGAAATATCTGTATGCAAGGGACAAGGTCAGAAACCAAAACTGGATGGCCGTGATCTTTGGGCCCTAAGGGGGCACTGCAATAAAAACAGACACAATTCTGTGGTGGAAATCACTGCATGGGCTCAGGAACATATTCAATAGCCTTTGTCTGTGAACACACTATGTCGCTGCATCAACAAATGCAAGTAAAACATCCATGCAAAGAAGAAACCATAAACAAGATGCAGAAAAGCTGCTGCCTTCTCTGGGCCCAAGCTCATTCAAGATGGACTGAGGCGAAGTGAGAAACTGCCCTGTGGACAAATCAAAATGTGAAATAATTTTTGGGAATCATGGATGCCGAGTCCTCCGGACTAAAGAGGAGAGGGACCATATAAGCTTGTAACCAGCACACAGTTCAAAAGCCAGCATCCGTGATGGTATGGGGGTGCATTAGTGAACACGGCATGGGTGACTTGCATGTTGCCGGCTTCAACTTCCAATGTCACAGTTGAAGGAAGGCACAGAGCGAGAGCAGGGTAATATCCTTTTAATTGTAATCACAAAAATAACAAAAGGCACGGCACAAATACAACTGGGACAAACAATAATCCATCACTCAAAAGCAAAATAGTAAATTTAAACAGGGTGCCTGATTAGAGGCAATGCGAGACAGCAGCCTCTAATTTGGGACAATCAACAAGCTGTGCGCAAAGATGCCTAGAGGCACCTGACATTGAAATGGGAAAGTATTTTTCCAAAAATAATAACATTTCTCAGTTTCAACATTTATTGCATTCTGTTGTTATTTGCATTTTACGCAGTGTCCCAATTTTTATGGAAACGGGTGTTGTATTTTTGTTTTTATCCATTAAAGGATCCTAACGAACACACAGCAGCTGGAGGAAGCGAGAGACAGTTATTATTATATTATTTATCCATGGATGTTTAAGCCTCATTACAGGCTTAATGTGATTGCAGTACTCTAGAGAGTTGGTTTAACTGTAGCGGTTTGCCTGTTAGCTCTGTGGGACTATGGAAGTCCATGTTGGCTTAACAACGACTGGTCTGTGCTGGGTAGAGGGGTTGGCCTGGTGCGCTTGTCTAAAAACACTCGGGGCTGGACTGGGGAGTGGAATCCATTGAACGGGCCTCCCCTTTTAAATCAGCAACGGGACCTTTGGGGCAAGGCAGAAGGTAAATGCAGCAGGAGTGCCGCTGAATCTGTGCTTTCAGTTGCATTAACAATGACAACATGAGTTACAACAGCTTGCATCTTTTGGATGAGAACCTCACACTACCATGCCGGTCCGGCGTCAGTTCATTGTAACATTCAATGGAAATGAAATATCTGCAAGCAGATTTTGTGCAAGATCCCCAACTGGCTGCTGAAAAAAGGATCAAATAATCCTATGACCAATGTTCAGATGTCAGCAAGCCAAGCACTTGGGTATTACATTTTTTAAATCAACGGTACCTTGCAGTAATACTGACTCACTGTGGCTTGGGGTTGAAATCCTAGCACTGAGACAGTGCCCAGGGGTCAAAACAATAGGGCATAGCAATTTGGCTAAGCGCCGCCAAGGATTGATAGCTGAAAAAACAAACAGAGCTGCCTTGTCTCTGAATGCTTGAGTGCTTGCAATCTCAGTGATGTTTGATTCTTTTTCTAAATAAGGCAACTACAAACTATTACTGCAACTTATACAGTGGTCATAATATTATGTCTGATGGGTGTGAATATGTATATGGTTTTAAGTATATATGAATAATATAGTTAATTATAATATTTTTCCACATTTAAATATTTTATTTGGTTAATATAAAAAGGCAATGTTTAAAACCGAAGCATGAATTATTTATTCTGGTTGTAATTGGTCAAAGTCAGATTAGAAGGGATATTGTGTGTTGCTATGGTGACGAAGGTCAGAGTTGAATTGGATTTTGGAAGAACGAAATATAGTCTTACAGCTTTTGCTGTCGAAACTAACGTTATTCCCGTTAGAAGTGTTTTTCTATTTCTTTGGATTGTCTAATCGATAGTCTGTCAACAAGAGCTGCGATTCACATTGATGTCATGTACAGCTGGATTTCCACACGAAGTTTGATTACGTTCATACCTCAAGTATATTATGTTTACCTGTTTAGCAAAGTGAGTACTGTACTAACGGACAGTAGCCGAAAAGAACAACGTTGAATGTTTCTGTATTGACTGCTACTGACGTGGAACGCCGATAACCAGACAGCGCTCCGCTCTGAGCAAGACCTGGACGCTCAGAATTCTTCTGGCTACGCGGGACAGGAAGACATAATCCCTCGTTTTCAATGGACGAATGCAAGAGGTGTGTTGACGTGACATAATTCAAAACAAGGTACTGAATTCTTAATTTGGTTGTAGCAATGAAGCTCCCAGGCAACGGGCCTGCGACGGGTACATTAGAAGCGTTTTGCCGGTTGAACGTATGTGCATATGTGTGAATGGGCCAAAGTATATTTCATTAATTATAGTACCATCTAGGTTAATAATACACAATTGGTTCTCCTAAAAAAAATTATATTGTGTGTTTACTGATATGAGTGCTTAAAACGATTAATAACCTCAAAGGTAGGGCAAGTGTACCTTATTGGCATATCAATCCCACTTCCATCTTTTGTTTATAAGAAAAAATATGTGTTTGTGTTGTTTGATGTCTCTTTCCAATCAATCTACTATTTTTTTTACCAGGGAGACACATTTAGGCCTGGGTCTCATTTACAAGTGTGTCCTGGGAACACTCATCCAAGAATAAAACAACAATAAAATACAAAATACATACAATTTACATACAAAATGACATTAGAGTAAACATCCTGGCTACATGGTGCCAGGCCAACAACCTGTCTCTCAACGTCTGCACGACTAAGGAGATGATCGTGGACTTCAGGAGGCGGCAGAGGGGGAGACATCAATATAGCTGAAGTGAAGAGTCTCCAAATTCAAGTTTCTCTGTATCTTCATCAACAATGACCTTACTTGGTCCAGGCAAGCGAACTCTGCAAATAAAACTCCCCAAAAACACATCAATAGAGCTGAAGTGGAGAGTCTCCAAATTCAAGTGTCTCTGTATGTTCATCAACAATGAGCTCACTTGGTCCAGGCAAGAGAATTCGGCAGAGAAAACTCCCCAAAAACGGCTATAATTGCTGAAGAGACTCAAGAAATTTGACATGTCTGTAAAAACCTTCACCAACTTCTACAGGTGCACCTTCGAGAGCATCCTCTCAGGCTGCTGCATTACTGCCTGGTAAAGCAGCTATTCCACTGCGGACCGCAAGTCCCTCCAGAGGGCGGTGAAATCTGCAGAGTGCATCATTGGCTGCCATCTCGCTTCCGTGCAAGGCATCTGCCATGCACGATGCCTGAGGAAAGCACAGAACATCATTAAAGGTCACAGCCACCCAGGCAATGGTCTGTTCACACCGTCTGGTAGAAGCTACCAGAACATCACCAAAGACTACAGCCACCCAGGCTATGGTCTGTTCCCACCACTGCCCTCTGGTAGAAGCTACCGGAGCATCAGGGTACGCACTTCCAGACCCACAAACAATTTTTTCCCTCAGCCCATAAGGCTCCTCAATCAGCAACACAGATCTATGATCATACTGATCACACATGAACATTTCAGAGGCTCTGATGTCTTTTTAGGTACATTAAATGTACATTAGAATATTCCTTTGCATGTACCATTCATAAACATATGACACTCGTATGTATTTATAATACAACGATACTTCAACCATACTGTTCATACTCCCCATGCTACTCTCTCTAAAATTGCTGCTAGGTTACATTGTTATGTATATTACTGCCATACTTGCCATGTCTATAATATTCAAATATACTGTCCATATTGCTACTAGTTTACAGTACTCTTTAAACTGCTGCTAGTTTAGTGTTATGTACATTAGTGCCAAATGTTTTGCTTTATATATTTTTCCTTTTTCTCACTACGTAGTTGTCGGCCGCCATGTCTCAAGAATTTCATTCTATAGGATGATGCTTTGTTGTTCGATGCATTTGACCAATAAACTTTGAAACTTTGAAACATAGCCATTTCGATCAATTAAAACACACTATACAGATCTAACACGATTTCTTTAAATTGACACTTGGATACCAGGCATCCGAATGAAACTCCAATTGGATACTATTCCACCCATGAGTTGCTTTACATGAAAAGGCTGAACTACCCAAATCAGTAGTTGCAAAAGGTGTCTGAAACACTAAACAATTCTGTGATCTTTTATTGTAGCTAGAGGATCTAGATGTCAACAGAGATTTAAGTATACAGGAAGTCTGTGGAGTAGGACTTTATATACAAAAAATAGAAGGGATCCAAGCACTTTTAATGTAGTCAGTAGTCACAACAGCAGATTTAGCTGGGTTCTCTGTCACCTCATTTTTCTTCTGGATGTTAGTACAGGCCACTGCGAGACAAAATAAAGTATGTGTGATTGTTAGACTGCTACAACACACTAGAGCCAGCTTTGTACACTGCAAAGAGTACACTTTGAAGCATATGTGAGATGGAATTTACTAACCAAAATTTTTTGCAACAAGACAGTCTGTTGTAGGCTACTTTGTATATGCTTTTGATAAATAAGTGCAGGATTTTTAACAAAGGTTTTTGCCCCAACGTGTACCATTAGCTTCAGTGGCTTGTCCAGCTGACTTCTCCTGGGCTCCATCTTGAGGCTTCCCAACTGATCCATCAGACCCATAGTGTCCAGGGAAGACTGCTCCTTAGATACCTTTCTTGGGGAGATTGACACCTTCTGATTAGCTCCTCCTCCTCTTTCTTGGGGAGTCGGGTCCTTGGCCATTCTAACTGAAGAGCCCTTTGGGGTACAGAGACAAGTGCAGGACACAGCGGAAAGGGGCCATTGGTTTAAAGATGACACGCTGGTCCTTGGGTGCCTTAGTGGCTGCAGGAGTGGTGACCCTCACTCTGAGGACATAATCACCTCCTTTTGGAGGTCAGGGCTTGTATCTGCTTTGAATGATCAAAATCAGCAAATGTCACGATAAAACTTGAAAACAAGTTATTTTTTGTTAGCCTACTTTATTTATTTATTTTTCAAATAAGGCAAAATTGTTTTACACATTTGTTGGTGTATAGATCCGTTTTGAGCCCATAAAAGGGCTCATTGATCAACTCTTTTAAAGGAAAGCACAGGTGCTGGCGAAGGAGAGACAGTTATAACTTTTTATTTTATTCATCCACATTGAATCTGTTAATATATTTTTTTGTTTATTAGCTTAATTACAGGCTTAATTTGATTGCAGTACTCTTGAGATTTGGTTTAACAGTAGCGGTTTGCCTGCTACATCTGTGGGACTATGGAAGTCGATGTTGGGTGAGCAACGACTGGCCTGTGCTGGGTAGAGGGGTTGGCCTGGTGCTCTTGTCCGGGGCTGGACTTGGGAGTGGAATCCATTGAACTGGCTTCCCCTTTTATGCCAGCAATGACTCTGTGGGGCAAAGCAGAAGGTTGTACCTTGCTATCAGTTAACATCTTGGATGAGCGTCATATACTGTATTATAATGCCAATCCAGAATAATTGAAAACAAGATTCCAAATGATAATTTAAATTAAATAATCAGACAGATTTTGTACAAAATCTTTGATTGGTAACTGAAAGTAATATTGAATAATTCCATCCAACATGTGGAACCTCAGTTTGAAATGTTTATCAGTCAAGTAAAAAACTAACAAATTCAGATGATTGCTAGCCAGTCACTTGTGCTTTTCATGCTATTGTGGAGGTTCTACAACAAGGCAAGGACATAATAGTGAATTTAATATAACTAAACAGTGACCAGAAATTGTTTTTTTTAAATGTTAAAAAAATAAGTCTTTAGGACCTAGCCTGCTTTTCTTGCCTGATCTGCTCAATTAATTTTGTTGACAAATGCTCCTGGTTTTCTAGAGTTGCTGATGCTCGTGGCTACGTGAAACAGTGCAGTGCAAAACAGTGCAGTGCATTAAAAGGTGCAGTGCAAAACAGTGCAGTGCATTAAAAAGCCTTAACATTATTTTAATTAATGAAAAGAAAGTGTCATTTTTTTTAATATGCCAGGCACTGAAACAACAAATCACACCGGTAGAATAATGCCAAAGTCATCTCAAGAGAGAAATTACAGGAAATAGTTATGGGAATTGTTAAAATGGGAGGTAGGTTTAAGTAAGGGCAAGTTAACAAAATGACTGGGTTCATCTGAGACAATAAGGTTTAACAGGCAATCCCAGTCTATCCCTGACAACCTTCACGCCTAATGGTTTTGGGGAAAAGATTCAATGGCAACCCTTTGGTGTAATCCATGAAAATAATGAATTAACTGAATGAACCACAGTGGTTTGTTTGTTGGAGAACAGAATAAACAATACAACATGATTAACACTGAGGGCCAGCATGTCATCTGACTTGGTCCAAACCTTTGTTTGTTACCGTATCACCAACTGTACTCTGCACGGACTCCTCTCTCAGCCGGGAGTCCTGGCCAGGACTTGGATTACCTGAGAGACCGAGTTCACTATATTACTCAGCATGCGAGCAGAGCGGTATCACATAGACCCTGTTGTGTCGCTTGAGGACTTTTGAGTCAAGAGCCCCTGTGCTGAAGTCTCAAGGTTTTGTGGTGTTTTTTCCAAGACTTTTTTGATAGCGGAATCAGAGGCCCAGCCGGAATCAGAGGCCCAGCCGGAATCAGAGGCAGACCTGTAAAGTAGAGGCACAGGGAATGGACACAGAAGATGTGTTTGGTGACCTGTAAGCAGTTTTAATGAGAAGGCTGAGGGGAGGTGGTCAGGAAGGAACCCTGTTTTTGGGAGTCGGCATCATCCCTGGTAGATACTCCCCTTGGGGGTTTCAGAAGATGGTTGCTCCGGCACCCTACCTCTCCTGGCCCTCCTTTTCACCCCCTCCTTGTTCCAGTCTTCTTTCCTTCTGGCTTCCATCCCAAGCTGCTCCCTGGGAGCCCATATTTACCTCCCCAGATGAGGTGCCAATTGGAAGCAGGTGCGTAGGGGTGGGGCTGGTTGCTTCCAAAATCTACTATTGGGGGCGTTGGTGCGATGCAGATATGTGGGGTGCTGGCAGTTTTGCGCCACACATTTGGAATTACGATCCTCATCAGTTACTACCAAAAGCAATAACCTATCGTCATGGCACCCACACAAAACATATTACATTACATAATACAAAATATTAATGCACAAGTGTAGACTGAGGTACTTACATTTAATATGTGAATGCAGCATAATGAATACAGGTAGTAGAACTGTCTACCTTAGGGTGAAAAATAATGCTTCCCTGATTCTTTCTCTATGCTGCAGCAAAATACATCATGAATTTATATAAGCTATTACAATTGTGTTAAATGTTCTAAACCTGTCCTCTCACTGTCTTTCCATAAATTATTAAAATTTGAAACAGGCTCCGTGTTACATTGAGAACCAGCCTACTGGCTGCCAGAAGCCTCGCAGCGGCCTCCAGCGTTGACACAAGGCTTCATCGGCAGCCAACACCAACCACCCAACAGAAGGGAGTAGTCCGCCTGAAGAGACCAACGCTGACCAAGCCACATCTCCGCAGCGATGCATGACAATTAAACACAACATGGATGCAATGACTTGACGTTATGTCCATGATAATTCACTTATTTGGGCTCACACAAACATTTATCAGAACCAGTTTGAATTGGTTTGAAACCACTGTGGAGTCCAGTGGTAACACTCCTGGCATGTATGGGGCTCCCCACCGGAGACCAGGGTTCAACAGCTGTGTCTCTACCCCTTACACTGGTGGAGGAGCTAGAGACGCAGGGAACAGCCGTCTCCGGGGGAGGACGTGGGCACAGCCCCGGGCTAGAGACGCAGGAAACTGCCGTCTCCGGGGGAGGACGTGGGCACAGTCCCGGGCTAGAGACGCAGGGAACGGCCGTCTCCGGGGGAGGACGTGGGCACAGCCCCGGGCTAGAGACGCAGGGAACGGCCGTCTCTGGGGGAGGCCCTGAGCCCCGGCCCTGCCATGCGAGAGGCCCTGAGCCTCGGGTCCCGCCATGCGAGAGGCCCTGAGCCCCGGGTCCTGCCATGCGAGAGGCCCTGAGCCCCGGGTCCCGCCATGCGAGAGGCCCTGAGCCCCGGGTCCCGCCATGCGAGAGGCCCTGAGCCCCGGGTCCCGCCATGCGAGAGGCCCTGAGCCCTGGGTCCCGCCATGCGAGAGGCCCTGAGCCCTGGGTCCCGCCATGCGAGAGGCCCTGATCCCTGACAGAGCCATAAAGCAGCAGCTCTCCTACCGAAGGTTACAGGTATTTTGTTCCCTGTGGCAGCTTTAGAGTGTCTGAAAGGGCAGCAACACCCTCAACAAGAAAATACAGTCAGTACGTGAGACATGCCTAAGAGCAGGTGGGGTTGAAGAGCATATAGCTGTCGTCTTCACGGCTACATATCTTCAGGCTGGTTTTACCGGAATCTCTTCCAGATGTTTACTTCATGGCCAACAGTATTATTGTGCTGGCAAAATGCAAAAAGTAGCCATTGTCATTCATCTGATATGAGTGGATTTCATGTCTTTACTGAGGTTGATACTAAACTGTACATTTCTGGTTTCTAAATCACGTGATTTCTAAATCACATATGGTTTGCTCAACTCAAACCAATGTCCAAACACTGTGGAATGAAAGTGCAAACAATATCACATCAACCAAACAGTAATTCCTTAATGGTGGAACACTTAAAATACAAAAGAAAACAGAACATTCATTATGACCAAGTTTCTTTTATATATATATATATATATGTATGGTACTATATCGGGGGCGGGGGGGGGTATGTATGCCCTACAACAAATAACACATTCGTTGTGTTTCATTTAAACCTGAAAACAACATAAAGGTGATATAACATACTGTCTACCACCATCATCTAATTGTGTTTATGTATCTTATTTAATTTTGATGTGTTTGGACACCAGAAAGTGTAGCTCTGGCTGCAGCGTCCGGAAAAGGGTTCCTAATAAAACACAAAATACCAGGGATATTGTCATCAAAATGTAATTGGAAAATACAACCGGGAGAAGACATAATAGCAATTCTTGGTTCTCATAACTGCTGTACATTCCACTATTTCTAAGAACAATTAAATGAAGTGACAAGAAAAAACACACTTCTCCAATCACCTATGTATGTTGGTGGATTGTCATCTGATAATGGACTGATAATAACATGACAATCTATAATGAGATGTCACAATGGTTTGGAAACAGAGGGTCAGCGGAGTTCATGGACTTAGACTGTCCATTTGGGAAATTAGGCCTGGATCCAATCCAAAAGCCAGCTGTATGCACTGCAGCTTTTTAAGTCTATGTATGTGGATCTTTCCCGTTCACATTGACACATTGAGATTGTACTCAGGCCTTACCGTATGACACCTGGAGATTTAACCCAGGCCTTACCGTATGACACCTGGAGATTTAACCCAGGCCTTACCGTATGACACCTGGAGATTTAACCCAGGCTTTACCGTATGACACCTGGAGATTTAACCCAGGCCTTACCGTATGACACCTGGAGATTTAACCCAGGCTTTACCGTATGACACCTGGAGATTTAACCCAGGCCTTACCGTATGACACCTGGAGATTTA
>JACXGJ010009078.1:0-25185 GCA_016801105.1 Esox niger
AGGGAGGGAGGGAGGGAGGGAGGGAGGGAGGGAGGGAGGAGGGAGGTTCTGGGGACCGTGAGGCAGATGACAAATTGTGATTAATAGATGGGGTCCGGGGCAGCAGTATGGATGCTGCTCATTAATAGAGAGAATTAGAGGCTGTGCAACTCAATCTGCACACTGTCACTCGCAATCAGAGACCATAATCAGATATTCACATCGGCAGAGGTGTATACTGCCACACAACACACACACCCACACACATAAACACACACAACACACACACACACACAACACACACACACAACACACATAAACACACACACACACCCACACACAACACACACACAACACACACACAACACACAACACACACACACAACACACACACACACACACAGGCCTTAGTGTGTTGAAATATATCTTTTGATAGGCTGTAGTATCAGCTATTAAACCATCTAAACAACCATTTTTTTCATAGAATGCAGCTAAGTGAATTTATGTCAACTCCATCACACAACATAAAGGAAACTGTATGGTTGGAGATAGGAGGCAAGCTATTATGAGCAGACTTAGTCTTCTGGTCAGTGTGCTGCATTGGAGCTTGGCTGATCTTCTGTACTCAGAAGATGTAAAATGGCCTTTTCTTTTTGTGTTTTGTTAGATCATTTTATTTGCTAATTAGAAAAGACTGAATGGTTGGTTTTTGCTCTCAATAGGACAATTGATCTGTGAAGTTGGGTAGAAGTTGTTTTGTTTCTGGTAGGGTTTGCTGCGTTCATTCACTGCCAGGCTAGTAGGGATGTGGTTTGGCCCTGCCTTGGCTGATTTCAGTTGGGTTGTGTATTTAAGCATCTTCGTTTCCTCCTGGTCTAGTGACAGTGTGGTTGCCTGCAACTTAGACTGTCACTGACACAAAGACAGTTCTGCCAAGGTGTTCTATGGAAATTGGACTTTTGCTGAAACAAAGTTGTGCCCAGATGTTCAGCATAGTTTTGACTGTCACTGAAACAAAGACGATTTTGCCAAGTTGTTCTGCTGAGTGTTAAGACTGTTCCCAAAACAAAGACCATTCTGTTAAGTTGTTCTACGGAGTGTTAAGACTGTTCCCAAAACAAAGACCATTCTGTTAAGTTGTTCTGCGGAGTGTTAAGACTGTTCCCAAAACAAAGACCATTCTGTTAAGTTGTTCTGCGGAGTGTTAAGACTGTTCCCAAAACAAAGACCATTCTGTTAAGTTGTTCTGTGGAGTGTTAAGACTGTTCCCAAAACAAAGACCATTCTGTTAAGTTGTTCTGCGGAGTTAGTCAAGAAAGGTTAGAAAAGGGCTGGGATTCAAACCATTGGCCATAGGGTGTTTCCAATGTGTTTTTAGAAAGGTTCAACTCAAATGAGATTGGATTGACAATTTAAATGGTCAAACACACATGACAGTACCAAAGTGCCATAATTCACAACATACAACAGTATATCGAACAACAGCAATTAAACAAGCAGAAAAGTTAGTGTAGCTGATTAACGTGTCTGAAAATGATTATTGCGGTCTTTGTCATGAACATTTGCGCATCAAAGGCACCTCAGCGAGTACCAAGAAAATATTTTTTAAAACAACAGCTAATGAAAACAATGTTAACTAAAAACTAATAGCATTATGTTTAACATTGCTAAATGTCTGAAAAATCAGAAATCACAGGCTGGTATACCTGTCTTTCCTTTCCAAGACACTTGAGCACACAGTCTCCACCAAAATCTTGGATTATCTTGGATTATCTTGGATTACTAACATGGCAGATCGCTCCTACTAAGTAACGTTAAAAAAATCAGTGTCTACCATGCAGCCTATTACTGCTGGTGTTCCCCAAGGCTCGGTTCTTGGCTCTCTCCAGTTCTCTTTACGCGAAGCTCCTTGGTTCTGTTATATCCTCACATGGTCTTTCCTATCACTGCTCTTCAGATTAGACAGAGCTTTTTATCTCCTTTCCCCCTTCCATCACACACGCATCCATTCGTGCCTGCCCGAACACTCCCCTTGGGCAAATGCCCACTACCTTAAGATTAACCTTAGCTAGACAACACACAGTGCCTTCCTTCCAGAGGAACTAGCTTCCCTTGGAAGCAAGGATGGCAGAGTCTCTATCTTTCTTCAAAAATCATCTTTCATAGAGTCCTTATAATAATCTGCACCACCTCTGTCTATTGTTTTTTATAAATTTAAATTACATTATTAAAACTTAAATCCTCGAATATATGTATGCCAAAATTATTGGCACCCCTTCATTTAATAAAACCTGGATGAATAGCACACAAATAATTAGGTCGGCTGGCAATAGGTCAGCAGCATGATTGAGTATTAAAAGATCATTACAGAGAGGATGGGCCTGTCAGAAGTGAGGATGGAGAGGGGTTCATCAATTTGTGAAAGTGATGTTGTACACATGGGAAAATAGTGCAGAAGTTTATGAACACCGTTTGTAGTAGTTGTTCCATTCATGGTACGTAATATCAAAGATTCAAAGAATCTGGAGAAATCTCTGTATACAAGGAACAAAAGCCAATATTGGATGGCCATGATCTTTGGGCCCTCAGACGGCACTGCATTAAAAACAGGCACAATTCTGCAGTGGAAATAACTGCCTGGGCTCAGGAACACTTCCGAAAACCATTCTCTGTGAACACCGAATATCACTGTATCCACAAATCCACATTAAAACGTTATTATTTTCCAAAAAGAATATGATTCACTTTCATTTCTTTTTATTTGCATTGTACACAGCGTCCCAACTGTTTTGGAAACGGAGTTGTCATATACTGTAAATATATATAGCTGGCGTCTCCCTTAGAGATAGGGTGAGAATCGTAGTCATCTGTGAGAAACTTGGAGTAGAGACGCTGCTCCTTTGAATCGAAAGGAACCAGATGATGTGGTTCGGATCTCTGTTAAGGATGCCCCCAGGATGTCTCCCTAGGGAGGTGTTCCAGGCACATCCAGCTGGGAGGGGTCCTTGGGGTAGGCCCAGGACTAGGTGGAGAAATTATATTTCGACACTGGCCTGGGAATGCCTCAGGATCCCCCAGTCAGGGCTGGAAAATGTGACTTGGGAAAGGGAAGTTTGGGGTCCCCTGCTGGTGCTGCTGCCCCCCCGACCCATTAACAGATAAGCGGATGAAGATGAAGACTTTAAAACGTATACACTTTTTCATTTTTGGTACTGAGCCCCTGTGGAAATCAAACCTTGATGTTCTTGGAATACATTTTTATTGAGAACTGTACCACAATGTTTAAATGGGGATTAACAGTATATATTAGCTAGCTACTTTTAAGATTACGCATGAATTGGCTGCCAGGAACCACTCTAATACACACTTTGTCATCACCTTCACAGAATGAGAAACATGTTATTCAAATATTTTAATTTGCAGTCAACTTAGTACAACATAAATAGCTAGCTAGGTAGCTATTTTCCAATGGTGTCCTCTTACATAAAGATGCCAAATGAGTAAAGGTTTTCTTCACTCTGTGTTCCTTGGGTGGCATGAAGACATCAATATATTGTAGTTAAAGAAGAAAGCCATGCACACAAGAAAAAAATCTACAAATGCTGATTCAACAATTCTAAAGTGAAAGTGTTGAATTACAAAGCTTTGTATTTATACAAATATTGGTATATAAATACAATTAAAGCAGTTTGTTTGTGGATAGTGAACCCAGTTTGTGGAGTTTTTTCATTTTAGACTGAATTTACTGATCATGATGTACCTTTGTAAATTGAATGCTGTGGATACAAACATTATGGCAGTATTCACAAGCATTGTGTTTTTCCTGAGTGTTGCTTAACATAACTAATCATCTAAACATATTTCTTTAGCCCATTTAAACATTTAACTATACTAACAGTTAGTGTTGTGTGTAAACACAAACCATTAAGTGAAGAACAATAACAAAGACATAAGGAGCTATACGAAGGAGGGTGACTGAGAGACACATTACAATATGAATACATAATCACAGACTTCTATATTCATCAGCTTGCTTAATATTTTATTAAGCTCTAAAAAGCTCATTCGCTGTCAATTGTCTTTGCCTCATGGCAGTAATAATTTAAACATTGGCAGTCAGTTAGGTCAGCAGCTACTTACTTACAGTATTATACTCGCTTTGCTTTCATGCACACACACAGCCACACATTTGCAAGAACACGCACAGGCCATACTACAACACTTGAATGCAATTGCACACAAATGGATATGGAAATGTTTTGTAAATCTGTCCTCAATCCAACAGGACAGAACTCGGCTAGAACAGGGTGGATGAGACTTGTGTCATTTAGTTCAAGTATAATTTGGAGAAATGTTTCAATTAGTTTGGATGACTGCATAGTGATTACTGCTATTGTATCTTTTTATTAATACAATGTCTTGTTTAGGATGTTTTGTCAGATATGGCTAACATTCCAAAGCTAGCTAATCAACACTAATGGTGAATTTGTGAGACAAGTCACATTTTTTATGTTTTCAATGAACATTTGGAGATGTTTACATGTTGCCAATCCAAACGAACTCCATCTGTTTTAACTTGTAGTTGTGCATGCAGTGATTTTGTTGCTTTACAACTTTTCACAAGTTCCTTGTTCTGTTAGATGATTTGACAGACTTTGTCTCCCTGTTAATCTTTTTATTATTATTATCATTATTGTTAGCACAGTTCATTATAAAAATGTTGCTTCATGCTAAATTTTCAAATGTTTTTACTGAACAATGATGAATTATAATCCCATATAGCACATACTGATCACACTGAACAACTCAAACAAATGACACAATGTTGTTGTTGCACATCCTTATCAAAATACTTTTAAGACAGATAAAATCTGAATGATATTTAAACACCCTTTCTATATTTAATCCATAATTTTTATAACATGAAATTTATAACATGAATAAGAATAAGAAGACTTCATGGTGGTAATTTAACATTTTACATTTAATATGAAGAATCTTCTGATTTATTTGCACATTTAACTGATGTGCAACTAACCCATGTTACATTGCAGTTTTGTTCCAATCAAATTCAGAAAATTATATAATATCTGAATTTCACTGTCTTGATATATGTTCGCCACTCTACTTTTCATAAGTTATTTGTAAAAACAGAGTATCAGCAGATATACCATAATTGGTATATTTTGCCACCACCTCATAAAACATATTCTCTGCATTAGTATTTTTCTTTCTGCATATGTTAATGTGACCAGAGGCTCAGGCAGAAGACAGTATGCATCCTCGGGAGGGATATGTTGGTCCATATTCAGTATGTTTCAACTTGTGCATCACTTTTCCCCTTACTAATTTTGCATGGTGAATAACTTAGTTGTCAAACTGACAGTACACACACATACACCACAAAAGCTGAGATGCAACTCTTGGATTGTATATGAAAAAGCCTAAGGCCGATCTTCTCCACAAACAAATTCACTCAAACTACATTATTTTCAATCAGCTGAATTGGCCAACATGGTTTAAAGGACTTTGAAAGAAAGCATATTTTTCATGAGTTTGTAATGTCAACCAAGTCAGATTGTGTGGATCTGGGTGATATGGCACAACGATAAACAGTCAAAATGACACAGTATAAGAATATGAGACTTTTGACATAAACCAAGGAATATCTCTAAAGGGGCTTAATGTATAGACTGTGTCAAGTAAACAAAGCGAAAGAGAGAAAGCACAAATGAAAGAGAGAAAGAATGACAAGAGGTTGTCAGTAGCAATGTGTCTTTCACTGCTAATGAGGTCTGAAAGCTGGAGAAACACAGAGGCACTGAAAACAGCCCTGAGAACACCACTCTCCTTCCTTCCCTCTTTCTCTATCACATGCACACACTTTGTCATTCTTCACACTGTGTATCAGTCTCAGATAATCAGTACAATTCTTATACACCTAACTTTTTTCAGCTTTGTATTCAGTGTACAGTACACATATTATAAGGCCTACACACATCAATGTTTTTTGCAAGTGTAGTAAGATAAATAAACAGATATGTACATACAGGGCTGAATACGATTACAAGTAAACCTGTGTCAAGTAATAAATAATACAGGTTTTAACCAGACATAGGGATGTCGAATTCCAGGACAGATTCCAGAAGTTTTATATAAAGTCCAGTGACCGTAGTTTTAAATATTGTTTTCCAAAAATGAAATGAAACTTCCCCAAATAGCATGCATAAGTGTAATAATGTGAAAATTACCTGAAATAGATCATTTCAATTGAGATGTTTAATTATTAAATACTGATTTTGTATAAGGAAGTGAATTAAACCATACTGTTCTTTTCAACTTTTATATTTTATTGCCTTGGACCAGTTTTTGTTTTCCTGCCAATGGCAGTTAGCTGTAAAGTAGCGCACTTTCTATGGCAAATGAATACATTTGTATTACATGTTTCATAACATTGAAACATTTGGTTCTCACTCTGTGTCAACATTTGTGCAATAGCGGGAGACCGGTATAAAAGAATTACAAAAGAGGCAATAAATATGTTGCTGTAAGTTGGGGGGCCTGGCTCCCCAATCAGATCTTGCTTAGCATTCCCACAAACATCTATGGCCATCCTAGTCAATTGCAGTTATGCACAAGAGGACTGGAGTTGACCAGCACAAGATGTTACAGTTCTGTTCAGCTTCTTGGTTATACCTGTAGCTATTAATGCCTGTGTGTTGTGGCTTTTGCTTCAGCCATGTATGACA
Source organism: Esox niger (assembly GCA_016801105.1). Lineage (NCBI taxonomy): Eukaryota > Metazoa > Chordata > Actinopteri > Esociformes > Esocidae > Esox > Esox niger. The sequence goes on from JACXGJ010009078.1 coordinate 6,729, forward strand.
AGGCTGATACCTCACACTGGTCATCCTTAAAGTCTGCACATTTGGCCATCACTCTTTGCTGCTGCCAATGACTGGTATTAACTGCTAAATGTTCTCTAACTTGACAATTTCATAACCCCTATTGTTTCAAAATTAAACTGTCTGAGAGGCAATCTGATGAAGACACTGCCCAAAAGTACTTGTAACTTTATTCCAGATTGAATTCTTAAATCGTCATGGTCTTTGCAACGTATCCGTCTGTAAATATGCATCACCTAATTCGTTTTAACTTATTGGCCTCTTGATAATTATATGCATTATATTAAAATGTATCTTGATTATGTTTGACTGTTTATATCGTTTTCACGCGTGACGGTTGTTTTGCGCTTGTAATGTCGAACGGCTTACCTGCTTAAATAAAGGGGGAAATTACAACATAAATGACAAGACGTGTATGTTAAAATACTAGGTATGCATTCTACACTACAGGTAATAAAATATGTTAGCAATACAATAATAAGACCATAATAACAGCACATTAGTTTTACTATTGGCATAAAGTAGACGTCTGAGAGCGCAGAGGAGCGCAGAATCATTGTACAAGAGGGCGGGGGAGTCGAGCGACACTAGCCTACCAGAGAAGGGGAAATCAAACAAGTGAGAAAACTGTTGCATTTCTGTAAAGATAGGCCAACATTACCGTGGATTTAAATACGAAAATATACAACACATCTCATTGCATTATCTATTATAACAGAAAGGAAGTGAAAATAATAAATCACTAATTGTGCATTCTGCTTGCATCGGTTCTGGACGACCAGCGAGTGACCTGAACACATTAACACTCGGACAGTTCATAGTAGTTAGTATCGGTTGAAGTGAACGGTTTGTGATTTACGACATCAATTCTGTAAATACCGAGCGCGAAAACGAATTTGCAGATCGGCTATTTGGTTTTCGAGGTCGTCGCACCGCGAGCTTGGCAACTCTCCGAAGCTACGGGGAAGATGAGCTGTTTTCACAGTTTTCGCGACCACGTTGAAAGTCGGTCTGAGCGCGGCTGAAGATCCACTGTAGCCTACTCCGGATCACCGACACTTACTGAGCTTCGAGGAAAAGGTAAGCAAAAATATTTTATGGCCTGTATGATTATTTTCTTTCTAAGGGTTTGGTTGAAATCGTTTCTTCTAAACACTCCTAGAGATAACAATATAAGAAAAAAATTAACATGATCCGAATGGGTTGGATGTTACCATGTCATTTAACATTCTGGGATGTAGTTATGAAGTAACTTACTGGAATAGTAAAAATGAACGAATCTGGTCTACTATGCAGGTGAAAGTTACAACAACAAATTTGGTTTGGCTAATATTCATTTTTGTATTTTTATTATAATAATTAATATTATATAATAGTAAATATACTTTTTCAAACACAAGTAGGCACATGTATTCACAATGTACATGTTACGTTTTGCACAAATGTAACTACAGGTCATCAGTTAAGTTAGTCTGCACTTGCATTTCAAAATACAATTTAGCTTGAAGAATTGCATTAACACAAAAACAGCAGCAATTGTGTTAGTTATTTGATTTGTGATATTTAGATATTCTCTATCCAGTTTATTGTATTTGATTTTCATTAGTAATGTTGAGTCATGGAAATCATTAGAATTAATAAATTGACTATACTGTATTCATTAAGCAATATATTTCAATATCAATATATATGTGTACATATATATATATTCCTTCCCCCACTAGAATGCTCCTGGCACAGTGGAACCTGAGATATTCTCTGCTACAACTCCAATTACCACAAATAAAAAAAGAGAGGAACACGTTTTTATAAACAATGGAAAATTTTCTCAACACTTCATTTCGATAAATACTGACTATTGAAAAACCTCCCTCAAACAACCATATCTGAGAGGGTAATTTGTTAGTGTACCCAAGAGGAAAACACACCCAGGATTAAGCAAATGAAAAATACCTAGTGAAAGTCAAGAGAAGTGCAAGGAAGAAAGAAGGGAAAAATACCAGAGATGTAAGTGTTTTTTCATTCCTCTCCACTCATCCTTGGACCAGACAAGTGAGCGCCCTTCACTGAATGCCGTGGGTGAGATGGACTCCAGTGGGAATACTGGTGCAGATCCCACCTGACAGCTTTCCAACTGAGAAATATAAGGACATTCCACCAGGATATTGCTGCCATTCTGGCTGAACAAAAATATTTTTCTTTTTAGAGAAACTTAAAGAGCGCTCTCTAGTATATTCTAGTATATTCCCACCCAGGGAGAACCTTGAATTTTTCTGTCTAATGAACTGATTGTGTGACTTAGTTTAAACCTGTCTGTAACACCAAGCGTTAAGTTGCCCAAATTGACCTACCTATTTTAGTATCTAGCCCTAAAAAATATACAATATTCAATATCATTAAAATCTTTATTGAGAAGTGGGATGAAGAAAACAAATGTATTGCTTGGCAGATTAAAAGTTTAAAGAATAAATATAACAGAGTTAACAAATTGTAGAATAAACCTAGAAAAAAACATTTAAGAAATTTGTATGCAACGAAAACGTTTTTGTATTCTTCTCCTGATATTGGACTTCAGCAGCTCTTGACTTTGAGACACTGAGCTTTGCTGTTACTTTGGTTTTCCTCAGAGTTTTATAGCATTTCACTCCTGTCTTTACATTGAAATCGCCTACATTTCCAGTCTCTCCTTACATCCCTCCTCCACTTTCCCTTATTTCCCCTTCATTTCCATCACTTGTCCTGTGTACCTCACCCTCGACTCTCTGTGTAAACCCTCTACCCCCTCTCCTTTACCCGTTCTGTCATCATCTCTCCCCCTAGTCCCGGTATTCACAGAGTTCATTCTGGCCGGCACCACCATTCCGGCCAAGGGGGAGGAGGACTTCCTCACGCTGGCCGCCTCCCGGCTCAGTCGCAGGAAACGTGTCATTGGGGCAGGAGTGGGCGTGGCCATGGTGCTGGTGTTGCTGGTTGCTATCCCATTATTGGTTCACACCACCAAAGGGGGGGCGTCTGGAGGCGGTAGCACCCATTATGAGATGCTCGGAAGCTGCAAGATGGTGTGCGACTCTTTCACACCGCCACAGGGCAGCCATGAAATGACCGCTGTCTCCCCCCAACCCCCAGACTTTACAGGGAGAAGGGGTAAGTCTGGGTTTCGTGGGAGCCCTGGACTCCCCGGGCCTCCAGGCCCCAGAGGTCCCCCAGGAGAACCAGGCAAACCAGGGCCCCCAGGCCCCTCTGGCCCTGGCCCAGGGGGCTATGTACCCTCTTTCTACAGCCCCAAGATAGCCTTCTATGCAGGCCTCCGCAAACAGCATGAAGGAAGTGAGGTTTTGAGGTTTGACGACGTGGTGACCAATGTGGGGAATTACTATGAGCCCAGCACTGGGAAATTCACCTGCCCCCTACCTGGCATCTACTTCTTCACCTACCATGTCCTGATGAGGGGCGGCGATGGGACCAGCATGTGGGCGGACCTTAAAAAGAATGGACAGGTGAGTCAGAGGTGTATGTGTTGGTACGGTGGGGGGCAGGGCAGTTGAAAATAGCGGAGTATGTTAGTATTGGTAGATTTTCAGTCAGTTTACAGCCAAGAGTCTTTTGGAATAAGTCTCAAACCTAGATTAGGCAATAGCTGACCATGCCTCTTTAAAAAACTGTTCAAGCTCTGTTAAGTTCCTTGGGGAGTGTTGATGGACAGGAAACTTCAAGTCTTGCCACACAAGGGCTTTTCTGTAAATTCATCAATTGCTTTAGTCTTCTATCCTGATAAGTCCCTCTTTGCTAGAGGGAACAGGCCAATAATAGCAGCAAACAGATGTTACATACATTCACAACAAAAAAAACAAATTACCACCATTGTCCACCATTTTCGAAGATGCAGTAGTGCAAGTTAAGGATCAAAATATTTACAACCCCCATCTATCGTAGATACATTTTTCTCCCTTGTTCAGTGCTGTTTTGGGAGCACAGACAGTATTTTTCATTTATCTACTGGACAATGTGAGAACATAGGTAAAATGGGAGCGGCCTTTTTGAGTTAACAAATCTAAACGTCCCACGGTACAAAATGTAAAAAATATGTAATGGAACCATAGGGGCATGCATGTTCACCCGTGAAGAACCGTGGGGAACCGAGCTGATGCAGGAGTTCATGCTACCCTTCCATGATTTGAGGAGTGTTTGGGATATTGCTTGACCAGTGTCTCGTACATGATCTGTCATGCAGTTTTTACTTCTTAAAGGCAAATTATAGAAAATGTCAGTGTTGTGTTTAAAATCATATCATAAGGCAGCTTTCTTGTTCAGAGAGAGCAGTCTAGCTATAACGAGAGCAGCATCACAGGATTATATTGCTCGTCCTCCACTAAAGTAATTAATTGCATTTTTGTAAATAATGATCAAATTAAAAACAGAATGTTCTGTCACAGCGAAAAGACTAAACTGCGAGTCAAAATCATTGTAATTCACGATATGTAAATTTTTGTGATAAATGTCAGTGACAGGTTCTCAAGCTTACATTTTCAGACTTCTTACCAATGACGAGGAAATGCAAGTTCATGAGCTTACTGCATGCGTACAGTAGTCACGTGCACAGTGGTCGTGTGCACAGTTGTCACGTGCACCATAGATCTACCGGGTGAATTCTCTGTTACACAGTAATTTTGTCCATAGTTAGCTAATATTTCTGGTTAAATTTTAGCCAATTAACATTTACTTACTTATCATTCTGCCAATAGTCATGGTTTGGGGTGCTAGGATGCAGCAAATATGAAAAAATATTTAAATTTCCTAAATTCAAATAATTAAAATTATTCTGCCATTATCACCACACAATATGTTCCAAAGATCCCAATTTTTTTTCCCACAATGTCAGAAAGCGATTTTTTTTAAACTAATGTACCATAGTATAACTGGAGCTGCAGCATGTATGTATACTGACAGTAGCAGAAGCTGGCAGGCCCATGTGTAGGGTATGCGTGAGTGAGTGTTGAGGGATACGGGGCAGGGCATGCCTGGTAGGAATGTATTGCTAGTTATTTATCATCTCTTCTGATTAAATAGTGGGTGTATTTGCATCAACGCTAGCATTGACTAACTAAAAATACAAAATATAGTTCAAGGAGCATTGTGTAGAACTCTGCCTCAAATATTTGAAGATTGAATTTAATGAATGACATGACTTTCCTCCACCTTCCCTTACCGAATGAGACAGGAATAGTTTTGGTTAGTCGTGGTATAGGGTGGGAGAATAGTATTAGTTTGTCCAGGGTGGTTTAGGGTTGGGGAATAGTATTAGTTAGTCCAGGGTGGTTAAGGTGGGGGAATAATATTAGTTAGTCCAGAGTTGTTATGGGTTGGGGGAATAGTATTAGGTAGTCCAGGGTGGCTTAGGGTTGGTTAATTATAAAAAAAATACAAAATATAGTACACAATACAAAAATATAAAATACAATTTCAAAGCAAGTTTGTGGAGCCGGACTGGCAAGAATGTTGAAATGGGGAATATTCTATGCATGAATTTTTTTGAGAAAACTATTTGAAACACTTGCAGATATCTTCTAGTCATTTCTGCTTGTATTTCTGCTAGCTGTACAGTAAAAATCACAACACCTTTCATATGTAAACCTATTACACACTTGAGAAATAAGTGCTATATTGTTGTTAAAGAAAAACACAGATAAATCTGTTATTTCATTGCCTATCATCTATTGTAGTCAAGCAGGAATTGCACAATTTATTTACATACAGTGCCTCCTCATGTTGTTATTCAGTGTCTTTGGAAGCATTAGACCCGTCCACTTCCTCATCATGTTATTGTTATTCAGCGTCTTTGGAAGTATTAGACCCATCCACTTCCTCCTCATTTTGTTGTTATTCAGTGTTTTTGGAAGTATTAGACCCGTCCACTTCCTCATCATGTTATTGTTATTCAGCGTCTTTGGAAGTATTAGACCCATCCACTTCCTCCTCATTTTGTTGTTATTCAGTGTTTTTGGAAGTATTAGACCCGCCCACTTCCTCCACATTTTTTTGTTATTTAGTGTCTTTGGAAGTATAAGACGCCGCCACTTCCTCCTCATGTTGTTATTTAGTGTCTTTGGAAGTATTAGACCCGTCCACTTCCTCCTCATGTTGTTATTTAGTGTCTTTGGAAGTAATAGACCCGTCCACTTCCTCCACATTTTGTTATTATTCAGTGTCTTTGGAAATATTAGACCCATCCACTTCCTCCTCATGTTGTTATTTAGTGTCTTTGGAAGTAATAGACCCGTCCACTTCCTCCACATTTTGTTATTATTCAGTGTCTTTGGAAATATTAGACCCATCCACTTCCTTCACATTTTGTTGTTATTCAGTGTCTTTGGAAGTATTAGACCCGCCCACTTCCTCCACATGTTGCTGTTGTAGACTTCATTTATAATTGATTAAATGCATGTTTTGCCATCAATCTAGACACAATATCCCAAGAAGTCTAAAACATGATTTTTTCATTTGATTAGAAATAAAAAACCTGAAATAATTCTTGTCCATAAATAATGAGAGCCTTTGTTCAGTACTTTGTAGAAGCACCTTTGGCAGTGTATGCCGCAACACAACAAAAGGTGTTCAAAGCAATGGGTTATGCATACTTTTCATTAAGATATGGAGTGGCGTTAATTAATTCAGTCCAAGGACATATACTGAAAAATTCAAAAAATTCACATTACAGATAAATACTTTTGCCAATTTAAAAATGCTCAGTTAGCTCAGAGGACAGCAAATTATTTTTCTGTTATGGACTTGATGACTTCGTAATTTCATGCTGATATTAATCGATGGTCAATCATCACATCACCCACTATTCTGTTTTGGAGAACATCAAGTGTAAATGAATGTCCTGAAAGACAACTGTTAACAACAAACTTCGTATAAATTTGGAATACTGGGACTCCCAGTTGGCACTGCATTTTACAAGTGGACCTGGTTAGGTTCAAGCATTGACTGTGCCACTAGTTGAGGAGAGACTGGGAAGCCCAATGGGTGATAGAAATGTTCCCGCATTGTCCTAGTGAGCAGGAAATCATTGTCAACATGAATTGGTTTGTTTGCTTTTTAGCAGGTTAACTTATGTTTTCAGGTGAAGCGTTAACCCTCGTGTTGTCTTGGTTGGAAGAGCAGTTTGTAAAATAACAGAATGTCTATGCGGGGGAGCCTTGCCACAATCTTCACCTCTCCGGAATCCATTGGGAGTTGTTGCGATGAGACAGGGCTGTAGATACAGTTGGAGATAAGAAGAAACAAAAAGGTGGGGGGAGGAGAGGTTATGCTTTGCCTGGTTCCACTTCCTGATTTAGGCAACAGGAGAGAGAAGGCAGTGACAGCTAAGCGATCAAGAGGATAACGATCCTCCACATCTCTGTGGAGTGACGCCGAAACGCAACAGCTGGCTACTGTCCTCAGAGGATCTCCGGTTTTAACATGAATAAATAAGCAAAACATTTCAAAATGGCCCAAAAATGCCTTGAAAGTTCCCCATCTGGAGATGCATGACAAGCTTCAGGAATTAAACCCCGACTCTGTCGAAGAAGGTTTGATTTTGACGTGTATGGTGCGGAACAGAAGAGCGCTGCCAAGGGATTACTAGAGAGGAATAGAATAAGACTCACTTTGCATTGTTACCAGCCAAGTCAAATCAGCACTGGTGTTTTTTTTTTACACATAATTTACACGCTCTATAGCCAAGGCAGCTGTGTGTTACTGAGTTTACCATGAACCCCCGATAGCTACTTTTTATGCACCACAGATTGGTTAGCGTCAACATTTTGAACCATTTGTCATAAAATCTCCATAAAACTGTTTTTGGAGGAGATATTAGTCTTTAATATTTCTGATAAATTGTCTCAAAACTTATTTCCTTGTTTTAATTCGATCTAAGTGTGGTGTAAGTAATCTGTCAGAATTATAGATTTTAAACGTAAAAATTGCCCAAGTTGTTGTGTTAATTTGATTTACTTTCCTAATTTCTCAATTTCTTGTGCATATTTTGATTATCTTGCACTGAAACTCACAGGGAAAATTACTAATTAATGTTGTTCTAGAGGCAGCTCTGCCCCAAAGGCAGATATTATGCGATAGGTTGTCTAATTGGTTCTTACCTTTGAAAAAGGTTGAATGCTCTCAAAGCACCAGAGTCTGTGCTTGTCCCTAAGCAAAACCCAAACATTATAACCTTTACTTAACATTACATTTAAACCTTATGTAACAATTTTGAAAATCTCTACTTAAATTAGGTGACTTCAGTGTTGAAATGTAAGCACCAGCCTCAAGCCAAGCATGTATTTATATCATAGCATCTACAGAATCGTAACATATAGAGTGGATGTGGATGTGACTTCCATTGGGGGATATTTATTCCATTGGAACAAAAGACGTGGAGCTTTCTAAATCTTCTTCACGAGGCAGAATAAACAGGTTGGCAAAGATATACAATGTGATAATGGCAAACCATTGAATACAAACCTGCATAAATCAAGAAGATTTTATCTGATTTAAATCAGATTGTTGCTAGAGGGCATGTTAACACAAAATATTATAATTTATGGTGGAATATGGTGCTGTTTTGTCCTCATGTTCTGCTATGCTATTATGTTCTATCCTTTTGTGTAGCCTAGAATACTGTAATTGTCATGTGATCTTGTAGACATTGATTACATTTTGATTTGACTTCATTATGCTCACCAGTATAAACTGTTCTCCAAGAGCAGAGCAGTGACTGTGTGCAGAGAATAAACTCAAGAAGCTACCGGAATCTATGGATCCTATTGTGTCGCTAGACCATAGAGCTGAGAAACATCTGGTCCCCAAGTATGTTTACCAAAATACCTTTATGATAGTCTATGTATTTCAACAGGTCTGTTTAGAGGAAGATTTCAAGCAAGATTTCCATATGCCTTCCCACTCATCCAGTTCATATGCAGTCGATACTAGTGACAGTAAAGAAGATAGAGATGAAAATGGCAGGTATAATTGGGAGACCTGGTCTGTCACGTGCCATCACTGAAATTGTCATTCGTGTCCTGTAACGGTGTTAAATCATTCATGGCCTTTAGATGAGATCCTCTCCACACCACCTTTGCACCCCCCTTCACACAAACACACACACACACACACACACACACACACACACACACACACACACTGCGTCTTTCACATACACTAACTACATCACCACCCACACGCTCATCGCTTCTGGCTTGTCTATTAGCTTGCCCATTAATTCTCTTTTCCATCAACTAAATTATTTAACCCAATTCAGTGGCCATGCCCCCTTCACAGGCCCACCCCATTTTTGTGGTCCCGTGTTGCAGCGGTTAGACAAGAGATCTCATAGGGAAACTAACCAATGGAGTCAAATAAAACACATGCATGGAATTTTATTGAGGAGCCAGCAATGTAGACATACACAGAAACAGAGTTACAGCAGCACCAATGTCAATGTTTGAGACTTCCAGTAATAGGCAAAGTTTTAAACAAAAAGTACATATTTTCATCTGTTCATTGTAGTGTGTGTATGTGTTTGTGTGTGTCCATGTTGTACTATCCATCCCCAGAAGAAAAGTAAAATAAAAAAAACGTTGATCTTTTGGGGACATTATGTCAGTCCCCATGAGGAAAAGGGCTACCTTTGGCTTAGGGTAAAAGGAGGTTAAATTTATCATTATGGTTTGGCTTGGATAAGATTACGATTTTGAATTAAAATGTCAATGACTGTACCATTTTAAAATATCTGTTAAAAAATGGTGTCCTTAATTACAAATTTGAGTTATTTTTCATCCTAGATTTTGATAACAACATTAGATGCGAGACCTTATTGTTACTATAGTAATACTAAGATATTCTATATTCAAATTCTATAGTGAGTCAAATTTTGTCCAGTCATCAACAGAATTTCGGGCTGAATGCAGTTGTCTCTGGGAGGTTCCACAGTTGGATAGTACAATTACTAGCAAACAGTAAATCATGAAGATAAAGGTACATTCAAAAGAAATTCAGAATGAAGTTATTCAAAATCACCAATTATGGGAAGGATAAAAGAAAATGTTCAAAGGTTTATGGCAACTCTATAGGAGTTACAGTCTTCCTTGGCTGAGTGGGGAGACACTGTGCACATTGAAACAATAGCCCAGAGCTTTACCAGTGTGGCTTTTATGGGAAACTTACTTAAAATCTCAGCTAGTTTGCCAGAAGAGATGTTGTAGACTGAGACCAAGTGAAAGACGATTCTGTGGTCTGCGTTTAGCAGTCACTTCTAAACCTAAAAAATATATATAACTTCTAAATTTAATCCAGCAAAAAAACGGAAGAGGATTTGTTAGTGTCCAACCGAAGACTACATTTACCAAAACCATTTCATCATCTTTGACAGAGTATTGATCTGACCTGACAGATGTTTGGCATCTTTACTAATTTCAGTGGACAAATGCTAAGCTCAACTGTCTACTGGGACACTGGAAAAGTGTGCTCTTAACGGATGAATCCCGGTTTCAACTGTACTGTGCAGTAAACCAGTAAAATCTTCATCTATTTTTTTTGCGTTTATACTTGGTTTGGTACATATTATGGCCCTGTTTCAGTAAATACAGTACATTATCATGAATATGAAGAATATGAACTTTGTTAGATTTGATTCACAAGACTTCCTCACCTGATTGCTTGAGTATGCATATCTTCTAGCATTATCACTCTTTCTAATCTAATTGCTTGAGTATGTATGTAGGTCTCCTTCATCACACTTCATCTGTTTGCTGACAAATTATACAGGTTAGGTTTTGGGTTAGGGAAAATGGATTTTGACTGGGAATCAATTTTAGGTCCTCACAAGGGGGTAACATTTACCACACTAGGTTTGTGTCTGCTTACTTATGTGTGTTCAGGTGGTGTCAGATTGACACAGAGATACAGTTTATCTGTGGAATGTCAAAGGGAGTTGGGATTAAGACCCAGTCGAGGGAGAGATTACTGTAAAGGGAAGCAGGCTGCGGACAAGTGGGGCGACAGAGAGATCAAGGCAAGAGGATGATGGATTGATGAACAGAAGAGAGCAGACATAGGGGGATGAGAGACACAGCTACAGCGAGGCCAACATGAGAGGGCTGGATCAGAAAAACATAAACAAGACAGATGAGGAGGGATAGAATGAAAGGAGGAGTGAAAGAGAAGGCCAGTGTGAAGATAGAAACGTAAAAGAAATGAAATGTATCAAATTCTTCACATAGGCTCTTAGACATCTTGCCCAGTGAGATGGTTTACCTATTAGATCTGTAAGATGTTGGATCCTGCACACCCTACTGAGCTGTCAGATCTCCACTCTCCATGATTCTTAAGCCACCAAACGATTTCTGTAAAAGCAAGTGACCTTTTCAATGGATTTATAATTTACAACCAATATAGATTTTGCCCTTTGCGATGATGAGCTGGGAGTGGGATTATCATGAATATTTATAGTGGCGATAGAATGCATGGACTGGTCATTTTGAGAGTGTCTAGGCCCATGTTGGTCCCATATTTCCTCGGCGTCTAATAGTTTACGAGTCCAGTGCAGTGTTTTAAAAGCTGCTGCTAACCCATGCAGTCCCTCCATGTCTCCTCAGAGGCATTGTGTCTCCTGTGACACTGTGTCCCTATTACAGCACTATGGCATTTGGTTTGATTTGACCTATTGGAGAAAGAGAGCTGGGGGACAGGCAGAGCACTAATTAAGCCCAACACAACACTGGAAGAGCGTCTCTGCTTCCTGCGTCACATGGCACGGCCCCCTGCTCTTCTCACATAGGACGTGCGTCTAAAGAGCAAGCATGTGTTTTGATTCGGTTGGATTATTTGACTTTTTTACCAAATTGTTCACTTCAGATGTTGACTCGTTGCCAAGCTATTATAAAAAGCCTGGGATGTTAATGATTCAACACGGGCCTTAGCAGGAATCGTCATTGATGGCATGGGAGTGGCAAGAGTGGCCTGAGTATTTCTCATTGTTTGATGTAAACAAATCACATCACTGCAAGGCAGAACTCCAAATGAATTATATATTTCTGTATGGGAAAATATTTTCATATTTTTAACATATAACATATATTATGTAACAATATTCTGATAAATGTCTGGTAAAAGTGTTTACATCTTATTGTGTAAATTTCATTCAAAAAAACATGCAGAACTATGGGTATTGGGTAGATTGCCTAGATGCTGGGATTACATATCAATAGCTTGCCAAAAGATAGGGCTGCTCCAGTGGAGGAACTACAATTTCATCACATCTGTTTTCCAGCAGTGTAAATGGACCACTTTAGGGCATTGAAATGAATGACTTGGTCTCTGTAAATTTAAGAAGTTAGCTTTTTATATCAGTTATAAACTTGATGGCGCCAAAGAGCAAGCAAGATAGTTATTGAGTCACTGAAAACCAGAGATTGGACATGATAGGCAGTACATATGCATCAAACAAGCAGGAGAGTCACATTCTAGACGACAGGAAAGCAATGACTTGAAGGAGTATACTAGTTAATGGAATGGAAGAAAGCATGGCTGTGTGTCTTCACATTTCGGAAAGACTTTGCAAAGCTAAGGCGAGACATCTCCCTTATATCTCTAAACAGGTGTGAATCAGAATACCCTGTAGGCTAATTATTGTTCTAGATGTGAAATCTAGTTAGCAAGTGGTTCTACCACCATCTTACATAGGGGACGAAATGAATTGTTGACAATGTCGTCTAATGTGGGTTCCCATCTTTCCAACAGTATATGACCAATTGGTTCACTTTCCTACCCATGCTAACATTGCTACCCAGTCCCCCAGCCCTCTTTGGTACCCTACATTGAATGTGAATGTGGATTCTCAGTTTTGCACTCAAATCAGAATCTAAAAACTGGACCACTAGGCATTTCAAAGAAATTTGACTACCGAAATATCAAGTGACCAAGTGTGTGGTCAGTGTGGGATACCTGGCAGCGCGAAGTCCACTTGGCGTTTAGAATTTTCACGTGCCTTCGCTTGTTTTGCTGTTTGCTGAGCGGTTTTGGGCATGTATGGTTGTCTGTTCCGAAAAGGTTTCTGGTTTTCTTATAAACTATGAATGTTACATTAACTATCTTATATAGCTAGTAGTATGATGATGTCAATACACTTTTTTTAGCACAGGTAAGGGATAAGGGATAATAAGGTTATACAATTGTTCTATAGGATGGGAATGTTGCTACAGGGTACAAGTACAGTAGCTAATGTAGTGTTTGTGTATTAACGTATCATATGAATAAACTAGCTATTAATAATATCAGATGAAATGTCCTCCTGCTCACTAGTGGGCCTAGTTGGCTAGTCTCAACAAATGATAACATTTCTGGGTCATATTCCTAATTTATGGCGGGAATACTTTCATTTAAAATAAATTCAATGGAAAGATACATACCAAATATGGATAGCAAGAGGAGGAGTCTTGTTGCGTTTGCCCTTCTGCTTCACCTTAGAGGATTGCGCCAGCAGTACCGTTCCTTCTGGGTTCACCCTTCTCCAGTCCCGAGCAACCCATGGGGAGTACCACAGCCCTGGAAAGCTGTTGATTTAACTTTAATCTTATTTTATAAACTTTATGAAAATTTCATGGGATGTTTGCTAGACCTTGACCAATTGTACATTTTTAGGGTGTCCCATGAAAATGTCTGTGTTGTAAAATCCATAATTGTTCATTCCATCAATCAAAAGTATATTTTTTTGTCCTCTGAAGTAACTAACCTAGAAAATGAAGCATAACATAGAAAAACTGATTGCAGCTATAGTTAAGCTTTACAACATCACACAATAACTGCAATAGCAAGGTGTTTCCTCAGTTTTTTATTAACAATTGTGAGAAGGGGGAAATGAATTAACTTACTGCTTATCAGGATATTCTCTCCCTCCAAAAATTCCATGTGGGTACAGAGCTGTAGAAGATTGGTAAGTACTCCAGGCCACATTGGGTAGATTGATCAGAAACTGTATGTGCAGGCGGATTCTGGTTTCTGGTCTCATTTGATAATTATTTTGTTAATTATTTTAGTTTGAGGCTTGTTGTACACCAAACCGTCCTTTCATATGGTGGAATTGTCTATAAAAAAGAAGTTCAGGAGAAATCTGGTCCAACATCTACTCAATCACCTCATTAATTAATGATGCAAGTATCTAATTTGTGGGCAACTACGTGACACATTGTGTGAAGCCCTGGATCTCATTTACTCTACCTTATGTGTCAGCTGTCAGGATTAGCAGCTACTAATTACTGTGGGTTTCGTTAGAGGTGTTAGTTTAGAACAGCCTTCCATGTACTGTCTACTACACAGGAATTAATGACTACATTTGTTTTGCCTTTCCCTTATTTGGCAACCAGCGGTTAAAAAACATACAGGTGTCTTTGATACACCAACAGCTAGAAGGAGTAGGACAGAAATGTTCAGGTTCTTTTCATCATGCATGTTTCATTAAGTCAGCACATGAAAAATACACATTTGCTGTATTCTTTCCATCTCATTTACTTTTTCTCTCTCTCGCACACATCTATTATACTGTATGTACTTACATTTCTCTAATAATTATGGAGGCCTTTATACAGGGCAGACTAATAGGCCTCCCTTCTCTTCTTCTCCCTGTCTTTTGTCTAGTCTTTGTTTTCCTTCTCATTTGCCTTACACCCTTTTTCAATAGTTAATCCCAAAGGATAAGGTTATTAACATAATTAAAATAACATCAAATTGATCAGAAATAGTATCTTCACTGATCTACCATAACATTATGACCACTGACAGGTGAAATGAATAACACTGATAATCTCGTTTTCATGGCACCTGTCAGTGGGTGGGATATATTAGGCAGCAAGTGAAAATTCTGACCTCAAAGTTGATGTGTTAGAAGCAGAAACAATGGGCAAGGGTAAAGATCTGAGTGACTTTGACAAGAGCAAAATTGTGATGGCTTGACAACTGGGTCAGAGTATCTCCAAAACTGCAGCCCTTGTGGTGTGTTCCCGGACTGCAGTGATCAGTACCTATCAAAAGTGGTCCAAGGAAGGAAAAGCGGTGAACCAGTGACAGGGTCATGGGCGGCCAAGGCTCACTGATGCACATGGGGAACAAAGGCTGGCCCGTGTGGTCTGATCCAACAAACGAGCTACTGTAGCTCAAATTGCTGAAAAAGTTAATGCTGGTACTGATAGAAAGGTGCCAGAACACACAGTGACTCGCAGTTTGATGCATATGGGGCTTTGTAGCCGCAGCCCAGTCCGGGTGCTCATGCTGACTCCTATCCACTGCTGAAAGCACCTACAACGGGCAACAGAACTCGACCACGGAGCAACAGAAGGTCTGATGAATCACGTTTCCTTTTACATCACATGGATTGCTGAGTGCGTGTGGGTTGCTTACCTGGAGAACAAATGGCACCAGGATGCACAATGGGAAGGAGGCAAGCCAGTGGAGGCAGTGTGAAGCTTTGGGAAATGTTCTGCTGGAACACCTTGGGTCCTGCCATTCTTGTGGATGTTACTTTGACACATACCACCTACTTAAGCATTGTTGCAGACTAGGTGTACCCTTTTATGGCAATGCTATTCCCTGATGGCATTGGCCTCTTTCAGCAGGACAATGCGCCTTGCCACAAATCAATAATGGTTCAGGAATGGTTTGAGGAACACAACAATGAGTTCAAGCAATAAAACAGGCCTTCTTTAGAGTATCTTGAGCATCAGCAATTTTGAAACAAACGCTTCAAATTGCCAAGAAACTGAAGATCTAGCACAATGCTGTGTATTACTCCCTTCACAGAACTGCACAAACTGGTTGTAGCCAGAAAAGAAAAAGGAGTGGGAGGCCCCAGTGTAAAACTGAGAAAGAGGACAAATACAGTACAGTGTCTAGTTTGAGAAACAGATGCTTCACAGGTCTGGCAGATTCATTAAGTAGTACCTGCAAAACAACAGCCTCAATGTTAACAGTGAAGATGCCACACCAGGATGCTGGCCTTCTAGGCAGAGTTGCAAAGCTGTATCTCAGATTGGCCAATGAAATTAAAAGATTAAACTGGGCAAAAGAACAAAGACACTAAATATAAAAGATTGGAAAAAAGGACAATCTGTCATGGACAGATTCATCTAAGTTTGAAGTGTTTGGATCACAAAGAAGAACATTTGTGAGTCTCAGCCCAAATGAAAAAATGCTGGAAGAGTGCTTGACACCATCTGTCGAGCATGGTGGAGGCATTGTTATGGTCTGGGGGTTCTTTGGTGGTGGTGAAGTGGGAGATTTGTAAAGGGTAAAATTATTCTAGAAGAAGGAAGGCTATCTCTTGATTTTGCAATGCCATGCCGTACGCTGTGGATGGCACTTGATTGGAGCCAATATCCTCTTACAACAGGACAATGTCCCAAAACACAGCTCCAAACTATGCAAGAACGATTAAGGGAAGAAGCAGTCGGCTGGTATTCAGTCTATAATGAAGTTGCCAGCACAGTCACCAGATCTCAACCCTATTGAGCTGTTGTGCGAGCAGCTTGACTGTATGGTACGTACTGTAAGAAGTGCCCATCAAGCCAATCCAATTTGTGGGAGGTGCTTCAGGAAGCATTGGGTGACATTTCTTTAGACTAACTTGACAAATTGACAACTAGAATCCCAAAGGTCTGCAAGGCTGTAATAGCTACAAATAGATTATTATTTGAAGAAAAGCAAAGTTTGAAGGAAACAATGAATATTTCAGTTAAAAATCATTATTTCTAAACTCTTCAGTGACTTTATTTACTCTTAATTTTGTTATATTTGCTATTCAAACTCTTCATATATGTTTTCATGGAAAACAAGGACATATCTTAGTGACCCCAAACTTTTGAACATTTATTTATAACTGTCCTGGAAAATAGATAGTAAAGGCAAACATTATTGCAGTTACCCAGCATTTTTGGTATTGTATAATGATTTAAACTAAAGCAGCCAATCAAGCTTATTTCTTCCAACATGACAGCTTGATCCCTTTGTGAAAATGTCAGCAGTGTGAGAATTGGCTGAAAATGTGAAGTAAATGTTAAATCAGTCACATGATATTTGCATGACTAAACAACACTGGTGAAGAAACTGGTTAGCAAGGCCCAATCAAGCGTGTAAGTGTGTGTGTTTATATTTGTATGCATGTGCACGTGCGTGTGTGTGCCTATTTTTTGTAAATATCATAAGAATTCTAATACTAATCTTTCCAAATTGTCAATACAGGCCTGAAATTGACCCATCACTGACTAAGTGGTACATTACTTAAAGTCATTGTGCAACCTTTGGCTGCTTCATAGCTGATGCTCTGCAGGTAGAGCTGTCTGTAGCTGAAAACCCTTTATATCCAATTAAACTGTCTCCACCATTGGAACGTTTCAGCCCAGAGCCAATTAGGGACTTTCTAATCAACGTCTTGACACCTTAGGTCCTGAGTGTCATGGCAATATATTAGCATTTAGCATGCCAATTAGCGGGCAGACCCACACGGCAGCAAAAAGGGTTCCACCAGCATCACCCTAATGGTTACAGAGCACACCTTAACCCTGAACACAGAGAATGAGAAAGAAAAAAAAGAGAGAGAGACAGAGGGAGGGAGAGAGGGAGAGAACCACAGGATTGTATAAACAGAAAATGTCCATCAACCCCCCTCCCCACAATCCCTTCATTTCTGTCCATACTGGTCCCACAGGTGAGTTTAAGAGACCCCTCTCAATCGCCTCGCTCCGCTCTGAGAGGTCTGTACATCATGGAGAATGAATCCTGTCAGTTTTATTACCAGAGGAACAGGGCACCACTGCAAAACACTGAAATAACAGAGACTATGCATCTCTCCACCTCCCCAGTCTCATTCCTACCCCCAAAAAACAGGCTCGCTTGATCAGTTTGTTATCCAACAGGCTCCTTCCATCCCTCCCTCCTCTTCACTCCAGCCGCCCTCCAGTTTGGCTCCCCTCACCCCTGTCTTGTGCTTTGACTGTTAAAGTGGCAGGCAGCTGGCCTCTCCTCTGTGCACTCATTCTAAAGCTCTCTGACTTCCCTTCTTTTCTCTACCCCATTGCCTCATTCCTCTGTACTGGCCTCTTTCTCTGCCTGCTCCTGTTCTTCTTGGCCTCTACCTCCACCGCCCTCCTTTTACTATCTGTCTTTAACTCTATGTCCATCTCTACACTTTTCCTCTCTGTCTTTAACTCTATTTCCATCTCTACACTTTTCCTCTCTGTCTTTAACTCTATGTCCATCTCTACACTTTTCCTCTCTGTCTTTAACTCTATTTCCATCTCTACACATTTCCTCTCTGTCTTTAACTCTATGTCCATCTCTACACTTTTCCTCTGTCTTTAACTCTATGTCCATCTCTACACGTTTCCTCTCTGTCTTTAACTCTATGTCCATC
>JACXGJ010009079.1:9118-25286 GCA_016801105.1 Esox niger
GGGGGGGTGGTGATGGTAATACTGGTTGTGAGTTCACCTGAGCCTGATTCAAATCGGTGACCTAGTCTGTTGCTCGGGACTCAACCCTGGTCTTTGTTCCCCGGTGAGGTTGTGATGGGTACGACTGTTCATGCATATTCATCAACTGACGGATGTCGCTAATGTCTCTGCTCGCGGGGGTGGAGTTGACGCGGTTGTCATTTCCGTAACGACAGGTGGAGCGGACCGGGATCTGTAAATGATAATCAAAAAGCTCTATATCTTGTTTTGTGGATACACAGTTCTGTTATCAATATGGCTTTGTTTACCTTCTAGTTTGGTTGACTATTTACCTTCAGACAACTTTACTGTGTAACATCATGAAGGGGAAGAGTTGGCTGGCTGACTAAATACTGTAGCTACTGACTGCATAACTAAAACAACAGCAAATATATTTATTGTAATGTTTTTGTGTGAAAGTTAATCATTGAATAAAAAAATGTTAATCCAATGATCTCTCTCAGTTACATGGTTATAGACCCATCTTCTGCCACTACAAGAGTAAAGCTCCCCTGCCCAGGCTCTGTCCGGATAAGTTCCTTTTTGACAACATGGTCAGTTAATTGTGGCAAAAACACAGGTCCTTTCTATTGAGGTTTGAGAGACTCCACCACCTCACAACTCAAACCCTGTTCCCTTTCCCTTGCTTGGTCAATCCTTGCAATTAGCTGCTCATAGGTGACCACTTGCATGCATGAATAAGTACTGATTGCTGATTGATCAATTGTGCAGAAGGGCTTCAAAATCAAGGGAGTAGTTTTCGTCAGCTGTGACCAGATGTTGGGATTTTGTTTGACGTGATTTCCTCAACTGAATTTCTTTGTAGATTTATGTTTACTGGTTGGAGAAAATATGAATCACCATGACACTGTATGTGAAATGGGTACCTTCTAACGGCTTGCAAAGGAAAAATAATCAACTGAGATCAACTTGACTGAAGTTTAACTACAATAATCTTAGCACCCGAGAAAAACGCTAAAATCGTAAAGGAAAAATTCACAGCAAATCACGGTTTGTTGTTTTAAGCAATTTGTTGTAACAGTGTTAAAAAGGTCTACAGTAGGAGATAATTTAAATATACGCAGTCAAATGTTACACAACAAAAGTGCTCTGTCTCTTTGAACCTGAAGAATGTCCTGATTACATATTGAGAGTAAGCCAGTGCAACTTACCTTTTTCTGGATAATTACCTCATCTCTGGGACATCCCGAGACTATAAGTGTCATATTTTGGAACCACTTATGTTGTACTTCAGTAGACAAAGTAATATTTAAATATTACACATGTACTATTTAAATAGCAGTAAGCATGCACTCCTGTTCTCTCCTATGTTAATATACTTGAGAAATAACATTTTAGTACACTGAAAATGTACACCTGAGGTCAGCTGTAGGTCAGCGGGCAGTACTGATGGCCATTTGTGTGTTTTCCTAAACTGCATCTCTTCAGAAGGAAAGTCAAGACATTGTTACCGGAGTCAAATGCATCAAGTGACTTGTTGGTCCCTGTAGTCTCAGCCGAACCTGGTCCGTGGGCTCCTCGCCAATCTACGTTCTCTTTGGTCGTGCTGCATGGTCCAGATATACTCGCATGTTATCCGAGGAGATGCTTCAATTCTCGGCGATGGTGTAAGTGATGTGGTTCCTTGAGACTTGATGGCGGAGGTAGGCCGTGCTCCGTTAAATTGTGAGGATGTAGAAAAGACTTCACTGGGATGCTAACAGCGCTGATTAGCTGAGTGGATGGTTATCCACTTTGGTTAGGGGATTTCTCATCTAATTGTGCACGACGTGCCGAGCGCTAACAACATTTTCAGTTACTCTTGAAAGCAGTTGATATAGCCTAGCTTCTGTGATGGCACTGCTAGTAATGTTGTAGTAGCAACATAGTACATTTTACCTGTGTATTATTTGTATTCAATATTCAGCATCCTAGCTAGCATTTTTGGAGAATGCAGAAATGCTGATGGAAATGGACTGCCTCTCCTTTCCAGCCACTACATTAACACAGTGTGGATAGGTTGCCCACTCACTAAATTAGACACCTGGAATACACAAAACATGACAGATCCGAATCCCAAGGCTTCGCTAATCTATTGACGGGTTGCAAAACAGCGTAAAACATTTCTCCTGCCTTAAACCGCCGGCCGCTTGGTGATCATGACAACATCCTCTCACTCACACTGAAAGGGGGTCCTTTACATTGTGTGTGTGTGTGTGTGTGTGTGTGTGTGTGTGAGTGTGTGTGCGTGTGCTGTCACACCTGGACCCCCTGCCGTATCTCTCTCTCTCTTTCTCCTCTGGCACCGGGACGGGCGAGGCATTTATTTTTAGGAGGGCGCTCCCCGCTGTCTTCTGCGCTCCAGCGTCCGCTACCAACCCCAATTAGCCCCCCGGGTGTCTGAGGCTTGTGGGAGGAGGGGGAGCACGGAGGCTTTCGTATTGCATGTCGCTCATAGAGACGGGGGGCGGCGTCCCAAATGGCACCCTACTGTCTACATCGCGATCAAAGGCTGTGCACTTTACAGTGCATAGTGTGCCGCTTGGACACACATGGGCTTTGATGGGTCTTTAGTGTGTCATAAATAGCCTCCCAGCTCATCTCCTCTTCAGCACCTGGAGATCCAAAGGGAGGACCATTGTGTGAACGAGACAGATTGGTGGACGGCGTTGAAACATTCGCGGTGCCGAGCGGACGAGGCGGACCACCGGATTGTGTTGTTAAGGGACGAGCTGTCATGACGGCATGTGGAAACAAGGGGCCAAAAGACGAGACGAGAATAAGGAGACTCGTTGGTGTTAATTGCGTTTCCTAATTTATGCAGGGTTGTGTTGTGTGAGGTGAAGCGTGGTTTCAACAAAGCCCTGGTGTGACAATTTTCTTTGAATTTCATTGCAGCTCGTGTTCAGTGATCTATTTGCATTCGAGCACATTTTTTTGCCCTAGCTTTTTAGGTAACTATGTATGACTGAAAAAACGATTTTCATTTTCAGCGACAATCTAGAACAGGGGGAAGTCCCGTGGGCCAACTCCGTCCCACGGTAGGTAATAAAATTGTTTTGAGAAGAAGTGGAAAATAACACACCAGCCCATACTTATACATCTGATTCAGAATTTAAATTATTTAGACATCATAATGGCCCTCCCGTATAATCTTTTTAATGCATTTTCTGGCCTGAAAATCAGTTATGATTTAAAAATTACAAAACGAATGAGGCCCTCCATTTCATTTGAAACGCTTGATGTGGCCCCCAAGAGACAAAAAGTATGTCCTCCTCTGATCTAAGCAATTTGGTTAAACTGCCTTTGATATGCAGGATACCTACGTTGCAATTTTAAGTTTTGGTCTGAACACAGAGATACGATGCAGTGTCACATGCTCAGAGCTTTGTGCTGTATGCCCCTTTAAACATAGTCAAGGATTTTGAGGTATTGTTAAAATTTTAACCAAGCTTTTGCTTGAAGGCCAACTTGGTTAAAATCTCCTGTGATGGTCGATGAGAAAATTGTAAATAAACAAGACTGCCTAATAAGAGACAGCTGTGACGCCAACTGTCCAAATGTCTTTTATTCTCCTTAAATCTGGGCAATGTGCACCAAATGTGCTGTCATTTGTGAAAGGAGATCCAAAATGGCTGAAATACCCTCACATTAAAACTGACAGTTAACACCATATTCACTGTGTCCTGGAATACTTAGACAAAACAAAATAACCTGACAAATACTTACTATAAAACACTGGGACAAAACTGGTCTGAAGAACGGCAGCTGATTTTTACAGAGTAATTAAGTGGTTTCACATGAATCACTACGTTGGGTCTGTGTACTGAGGTTGGGGATGGCTATCATGACACCTTGGCTAACTATTCTTGAGCTCATTCCAGCAGTTCAGCATGGACATATCCGGTCGCCTGAATCAAGTTACCCAGGTTCATGAAAGAAACCAAATTAATACATCAGGGAGG
Source organism: Esox niger (assembly GCA_016801105.1). Lineage (NCBI taxonomy): Eukaryota > Metazoa > Chordata > Actinopteri > Esociformes > Esocidae > Esox > Esox niger. Next base: position 13,123 of record JACXGJ010009079.1, read on the forward strand.
TTTGTGCAGTTTGACGGCAATTACGTGAGGTGGGTGTGGTCATTTGCATGTCAACTACAGATGTTCGCATTGTTTTTAGAGCTCAGGCATTTCCACCACAGTCTGACAGTCCAGCGTGTGCCGGTTCAGAAACTGACAACGTGACAGTGACGTCACCTATGGTCGGTAGGAGAGTGTTGACAGCTTTCATGAAACTGAGCAAAAGTGAATGGGAAAAAATGCAGAACGCACACGATTAGTCATATTTTGAGCTGAAATATTCGGGGAGACGTATCTTTATTAAAACGCTGTCATTTCTCTAACAGACACAAACAAACACAGATACAAGATACAAACACAAGTAGTGGGATTTTCTTTTTTTTCCTGCAAAACATTTCTACAGTATTATGTCTGAGCCTAAAATGAGATGTTTTTGTTTATTTTCTGCAATCACTTTCGCTCAATTTCATGAAGATGCCAATAACTCTTGGGTTGACTGTATCAACAGACCCCATCTTTTTTACTTTTGACACTAGCCCACTACTTAACCAATGTTGGCTTCATATCTTCCCAGACATTAGTGGATCTGCAGCCAAACAATGCCACTTGGGTTGGGTGGTACAGCTTCTGGAGAGGTTGTACACAACCCATTAGCGTGGCACCAAGGGGCCAAAAATATATCTATGTCAAATTCCCGAAAACACGTGAAGCCGTCAGTGGGCCCTGACTCCTTCCATAACCTACCGGCACACTGTGGCCATTCTGTGTCTGTGCTCAGCTCGAAATCATCGGCTCTGACATTTCCACTGCAAATATCAGCCACTTCCTCTGTGTGACAGCTGGCAGCCCGGCAGGAGGCCTGGGTGAACTTTGACTCAATGTGTGTGTGTTCCAGTCCCAGCGGGTCGCACGCACACCGCAAGAGAGGAGCTTCCAGCGCAGGTGCGAAAGGACATATGCTCCTAGCGTAAATGGGAGGCGAGGTTAGCAGGGAGCACCTGTGGTCAGAAGGTTGGTTGTTTGTGTCAGCATAGGCATCTCTTGGCTATGGGAGTGCATTTCTTGAAAATGTTTGGTGGCAAATGTAAGAATTGCGACTGGAAGTGTCTTGGTTCTCCTGGTTTATCTTCAACACATTTTGGATGAATGACTGCGCATGTATGCGTTTGCATGTTGCCACGTGACATCCAACGCTCTTGACGAAACTGCTTTGTTTCTCTCGCCCACGTGCCGACCCAAAATGGCCACCGCTCAGTGATGTTTATACAAGAGTCCTGTTGGACTTGCCCTTCACACGGCCTTTGATTATCTATCTTTAGATGTCCTGTGACAAACCCACGTGTTGGGTTCTGCTCTTTGGGTCTCTTTGATTGTGAATGGAACTGTTCCTTTCGAGTGTTGCGGAGGCCAGAACGCGATGCTACATTACAAATATCTGTTCTATACATATAAAAGCATTCTCAAGATGCCTAATGCAGTGAATGCAGAAAAATACTGTTATTTTAAACTAACTGCATGCTTTGTCTATAAAGAGCTATTTTTTCACATTAACATTGGGACACTTAGAAAGTACTAGTACTTCAAATGTATTAAACAAATTCCTAATAATTGTGTAACTGTGTGGCACATTGATTGTATGCTGTTCAGTGGGCTTGCATAAGAAGTCATGCTGACTATAGGTTCAGCGACAATACAGCCAGTCAGACAATCTAGCATTTGTGTGGGTCCTAAGCACAATTTGATTTGGGGCCCCCCTCTCCTAGTAGTCCCCCGAAGTCGGGGGCCCTTGTGTCGCTTTTGAACCGGGCCTGACTACAATCTGAGTTCATTAATTAATCAACAACATTACCATAGCTTTTTTCAATCCAAACAATGTGTCTCTTCTAATAATGTGTATACACAACATGCTACAGATATGGTGCCTGGCATTGAAGCAACATTGCAGCCATTTAGGTAATTCTCCATTCTAAAAAAAGAAAAGATTTAGGAAGCAATAGCATTAAATCATTTCAATGGCAGATAGAAGGAAAGCATCTTAATGACCAATAACATTACAGCATCTCAAAGGCCAATACAATTAAACCATCTCACGATACCTGACGATTTCAGCTGCCACTCTGCTGACCCCCCCCCGTCCTTGTCCATCTGGTCATAACTCTGATCTGGACTAGGTTTAAATAGACTCTGGGCTCAGCCCACATGCAACTATTAAAATGTGGACTCTTAATATGTTGACCCGGCACAGCCAGAAGGACTGGTGACCCCTCGGAGCCTGGTTCCTCTCGAGGTTTCTTGCAAAATTTTGGCCCTCTAAGGGAGTTTTTCCTAGCCACTGAAATTCATCACTACCGTTGTTTGCTCCTTGGGGTTTAAGGCCGGGTGTTTTGTTATAGCACTTTGTGACAACTGCTGATGTAAAAAGGGCTTTATAAAATAAATTTGATTGATTTTGATCTCGGTAACCAATTGCATTAAGGCATCCTGAAGTCCCAACAGCGTCAGCAATTTTTACAGGATTACTGTACATAACCACTGGTCTCTGTCAATTTCTCTGTTGCACTGGTGGATGTGGCGAGAGAGTTCCCAACCAGGAAGGGGTTGAGGTGTCATGGAATATAAGCGAGTTGAAACGTGGCGTGGTAGGCGCAGCAAAACCAAGCATGTGAGGCGTGCTCGCGATCTAATCTGAACGCCAAGTGACAGCAAGATCTACAATCGCCTCTGTGCAACGACACTAACAATACACAACAAGACACTGTATGTTTGGTTATGGACAGGCCCGTTTCAACTGGGCTTTCATGGTACTGTTAGAAGAGTCTGACAGGAGAGACCGGTAGTAGATTGAAAAGAAAAGCAGGGCGTACTGGGATTTCACACTCCAGCACCTTTAAAGTGTATAGCCGCAGTCTATTTTAAAACGTTCATTATAGACAGCCTGCGAATGCAACAGCATTTCCCGCTCCCTCTTGTTGTCTTGGTATTCCCCTCTGTCTATATACATTTATATTCAGTTTATTTTTAAAGGTTTACCAGCCTGGGAAGCATTTGTTTACATTGCGAACGCAAGTACAAATAAGGTTGCCATAATAAACAAGAAAAGCAAAAATCATGAGAAAATATAAGAATATTCTAAAATTGAATAGGTTTCCAAAGGTTGACGCCATTTATAATGTTATAAGCAGTGTGTCCAGTGTGTCCATGAGCACATAGTTATAGGTAACAATGACATGCGAAAATAAAGAGATGAATATTGGTTTGGTTCACAATATTGTTTGTTCCACTGGCTTCCCTTTTCTCATGGTAAGGGATCATTTTAACAGATACTATAGTTCATCAGAGTTTTAATTCAATGTCTTTGTGGGTCTGTATGATCTGAGGGAAATATAGGTCTAGATGTTGGGATGTGCAGCTCCATTTCCACCCCATTTTGTGGTCAGTATGCACAGTCTGTTCTGCCTGGGCTGCTGATGGCTTTCTCTCAATAGCAAGGCCATGCTCTCTGAGTCTGTACTTAATCCTATAGTCTGGTATTCTGCCACTTTGCTTTGTTTTGAAGTAGATTGTTTCTAGTGTGTCACATAGTACTTGTTTTCTTTTCTCATTATTTGGTTGTGTGTAAATATGTTTCTCTCCAGAGGCTCTGTAAGATTTGTCGGGGTTTGTGAACAGGTCCCTGAAACCTAGTGGCTGCAAAGTGTTTTCTCTAGGTTTATTTCTCTGTAGAATAAGGGCTTTGTTATAGAAGCTTTTAGAGTGGATTTCCTTTAAGTGGGTGCGAAATTCAGCATTTTTTTTCCTGTGGATTTTGATTAACAAGGCGTATTTATAAGCCTAGGTAGGTGTAATTATTTGTTTGCTCTGGAACCTACATTGTCCGTAGCCTGCTGGTTTTCCTGCATTTTCAGTATTTGCACCCACCTCAGATCCAATTAAGTCCAAGATGAGAGGGTTGCAATAAAACAAGGAGAAGAACTTGCCTCATGGAGTTTAGTTTGAAGGCACTAGATCACAGAAAATGGTCTGCAGACAGTCTGCATGCCAATTCATTTAAATGTTGAAAATAGTGGGCTAAAACTGCATCCCCATCACCACAGGCCCTGACTTTAAAACATTGTTTGTGTTTTCCTAATGTCACATTCCATTAAAGAGATGAAGTGTTGTTTAGATCAACTCTCTAGATTACAGCCTAACCCTGAAAGTGGAAAACGAGGTCTAACATGAAACATCTCTTTAATATTAGACATCAGACCGCCGTAAGAAAATGTATCCAAAAGCATTGTGCTTTTGTTTCGCTTGTTTATCATGACATGGTCTGTCATGTGGGATTTAAGAAGACAATTTGATATTTGCTCATGATATTGTTTCCACTGGTACGGTCTAAAAGTCTGCTGTTCATAAGACTGTAACAGATTTTCCCATGGTTGCTGTTCATGCAGATTCCCAGGTAGTTATTCAGGTCAAATGTCTCTTTCTCCCTTTCTCTATCCCCACCTCCTTTTCCCATTCTCCCGCCCTCTCTTTCACACTCCCTCTCTCATCCTCACTGCTTCAGTCTGTGATTTTCAGGACACTTTTACCATCATCATCCAGCATTTGTAATCCTGGAAGCTAGCCTAAGAAAATGGCCTCAAAGTGGCGCGTAGGGGAGTCCCCGACAACGCCTGAAGGGATGGATTTTTCATGAGACCAATCACAGGGGCCTTGAGGTAAAGTATTCAGCCCGTTTCACAACCGCACAGCAAGGCCACTTCTCTCTCTGCATCACATAAAGTAGGGACATTTCCAAATGGCACCTTCATAGTTCCCTGCATTTAATCAGACCAAACTAGTGCATTGTACCGGGTTGGATTTATGACACCCACATAGCAGAAGATGCCAGCTCAGGCTGGAGAACTATCACATAGACTGGTGGGGCAGTTGCCAGTGTAGCTAGCATAATCAGATCTGCCACTGAGAAGACACACGTTAATTATCTCTCCATTTAACCTTTAGTTACTCGTGTTAATCTCAGTGTCGTTAAAATGGAGACCTGAACAGAATTCTGGTACGTGTGAAGAATTTCCAAGGAGTAATAAGACATTCTGAGCACCTTACCATATTTAGCTGGCGGCTGTGCCTTCGGGACATTCCTTATTCTCAATTCACCCGAGACCTTGCAGATAGATTCATATTTTCCATGCTGAACAAGCCTGAACACATTCCAATGCAAGAGCTCCCAACCTAGATTTAAAACGACCAGTAAATCCAAAATGATTTAAGCCCGAAACTATTTCTTTAGCATGTTTGAAATTCACTGGCAGCTGAGTGACAACCTTTTAAAGTCAAAAGTAATTATTGAATTAAATATTTTATGTGACTGTTGCTATTTATTTAACTAATCACTTTCTGTGAAACAGAATAATGTGTATATAATTAAAGGTTTAATAAACTATGTACAGTTTTAATTTAGGCTTTAGCATTTCTTAAAGGCAATATCAATATTGAGGCACACTTTCAACAGGTGAGGAGGGCCTGCAAGCTCAACGCAGACAGCGGTATGTGCGCGTGGGAGATGTGTGAGTGCTACTACAAGCTGGGCTGCAGCCAGATGAGAGTGAGGTGGCCGACACGATGCCTTGTTTTGACAGTGGCAGACATTTGTGCTGCTGCAACCTGGGCTGGTGAGGGTTTATCGCCTGGATGTCGCGTCTCCCGGTGAAGCTCGTGGCGAAGCGGCCATTTTGAGTAGTGGGTCTGATCACCTAGAATTGTCTCAGCACTGTGGTCTTGCTAACGATTAGCCCATTGGTTTAACTTAAACATGCTACGTTTCAGACATCGCCTACCCTGATAAGGAAGCACGTGTGTTCGTTTTGCAATGGTAATTATTCTGTATGCTTACATTAATATTTAACGTTTTAGTAATTTGTCAGACCGGTTCAGTGGGGCACAGCTGCAACAACACTGCTCATGTTGTTGCCTCAGGTATTCAGTTCAGTGACCTGTCGGTTCCCTAACCCAGTGCTCCATCCGTAAGTTCATATCCCTGGGCGCGCCATACTGGCCAACGATGGGAGTCCAACATGGCCGATGCACACTGACCCAGCCCAGTCGGCCTTGTGACGCCATGGACATAAATAATAATAATGATTCACTTTTGGTAGAGCAGTGCGCTGATCCGGAAGATAATGTGTACATTAAGTCTCTTATTATGGTCTTAATGCGGATACCCCATTTAGACTCAACTGACTGAGTGAGTTCATGCTGTACAGCGCCGGCTCCAGGCATAAGCAACATAAGCGGTCGCTTAGGGCCCCCGACCGATATGGGAGAGGGGGCCCCAACTGAAATGTTGCTTAGGGCCCCCAGAAGGCTAGTGCCGGCACTGGTGTTGTCCCATAGAATGCACTGCCGGCCTGCAGCAATCCACCGCGAAGCGTAATGCCAAGCCCTGTTGAATCAGTGTAGGTGGAGGAGGAGGGAGAGTAAAGCTTTTTTTTTTTCTCATCTCAAAACCCACTCTCTCTGGCTGTAAGGCACCCAGCCAAGCTGTAATAGGCCACTAGCAAGAGCCACTCTTACATAACTACACTACACGCCAACATGGCGAAGCTTTATCACCAACCAGCAATGCGTGTAGGAAAAAGGTGTCATGGGTAGATGAGCAGGCTTAATGCTAACATCACAGGTGTGTTTTTGTTTGAATCCTGAGGGTTTACGGGGCAGGTAAGGAAACACGGCTGTAGCACCTTGACAGGATGAACAACCAACGAGGTGATAAGAACGCCAGGGCTTTAATTTAGCTGAAACAACACAGACCAAAACACTCTGGGGCATGTTGATGGACACTAGGAGTGTTGTGTGTGTGTGTGTGTGTGTGTGTGTGTGTGTGTGTGTGTGTACGGGGGGTGGCATAACGATCATGGTTCCTTGCAGATTGGGGGTGGGTTCTCCTGTTAGATGACAGTGCACACTATCAACACTGATGTCATTATTTCAATCACTACTGCCGAAGCAGAAGTACATGCCTGTCAGTCCTCCAATCAGGACCTCTTCGAAATACTACTTATGTAACATATAATGTGGCGCATGAGAAAAATCTGAGCACTTTATCTTTTACATGTCTTCTGAACATAACCGGTACTCTGTAATCTGAGGCGATATGATGGGATTCGTGGGCTACAAGCACCAGTAGATCTGGTGTTATGGGTTTATTTGGAACCGTCGGTCTGCAACTTGCCAGTAAAACTGGTGGTGCTCCTTGGTTCGGTTCTGCTTCCTGTTGTAGTGGCTCTCGATCCCGGTCGTTGTCCCTGGGGTTTGTGTGGTCTCACGGAGCTGTATTAACGCACTCAGGCGGTTCGGGTCTCTGTCATGAGGTCATCAAGAGAATGGGCGTCTTCCCATGCATTGACCCATGTGACTTCCTGTTTGGGAGATCACCATGGGGACAGAGAACACACAGATGCCTTGTCGCTGCCATAATTAGATAGGACGAAATTTAGAAAGTGGGAGAAAAATCCTGTTTGGGACCAGCACTAAATCAAGCAGCTGACCAATGAAATAATTTTGCTCTGGTTTAACAGTGTTTCTTTGGTGGCAACCTTTCTTGTGGATGTAGCAAGTCTCATGCCTTTGGCTCCAGTGTACAGGAGATTCATGCTTCTTATATGTTAATAATTATAATTGGACAAATGTTGGGATGTTACTGGCTGGGTGTCACTTAATTTGAGCCTGGAGCAAATCTCTTAGCTTAGAGAAGAGCTTTTCCACACAGCACTGCTACACTTCTGTTTACCCCAGACAGCCAATTAAATACAGATTTTTCAACATCATGTCCATCTATCTGCAGGACTAATTAATTCAATACCTGGAGCCAAGACGGTATCTTTCACAAGAGAATGACTCAATCAATGCCGGGTCACCGGGGTCCAAAATGGGGTCACGGTGGTCCATAATAGTATCATTGCGGTCCAAAATCTGTCCTACAGTATGCGGACCCATGTCTGTCAGTGAGAATTACATCTCTTGGCCTTCTTCCCAGATGCCCCGAAAAGGCCTCTCAGAATGAAGAGGGCAGTTGTAAACAAGGTTGGCACGGCGATGTAGCATTTGGGGCGGGGTCCTAGAGGTGGATTTTGGGATGTCGTGTCACCTAGGCGCACCCCATGCTATCATAGAAAAGGCGTTGGTGCAGAATAAATATTAGCTTGTCTCATTGTCTAATACTTCAATGGGGGAAACAAACCCTCTTACATTTCCAGATGGAGGTGGACAATAAAGGTGGGCTGTAAAGTGCCCGGTGAAAGCCGCTGTGCCAGCATGAGAGGGCCACGGGCACGGCCAGGCTTTTTCCGCATGAGTGGGCAGAGCTGGCAGTCGCGGGAAGATGTGAGCACAGTGGCAGCTGCTGCGCGGTGAGTCCACGGCGAATCACACACGAGCACGACGGCCTCTGCCCCCGGCTTGGTGACAACACCCTGTGCCGACAACGACTCGGCATGCTGTCACTGAGGACCGTGTGCCGTCTGAACCTCAACGCTGACCCTAACTGGACACTCGCCAGTGTATTCTCTGTGTGGTTCTGTCATATTGAATTACGAGGCCTCAAAGTCCGTTTGCAGAAACACTTAAACAACAGTCTGGAAACAAAAGCTATTTTCTTAAGCATTTATTAGAAATTGCTAGGTATCCTACGTACAATATCCACATTGAGTATACTGACATTGGCCTTCAGTTCCACTACAGCAGATTAACTTAGTAAATGGGCCTAACAAGATTCATGATACGTTTTAATCAAGATTCAAAGTAATGAACAAATATGTATGTTAATAAAGTACAGTGGCCAATGACGTGTTCACGTTCTGTACATAAACAGTCATATTTTTCAACAACAACAAAAAATTACCGTCACCTAAATGACACAAATAGCAACGTAGGTAATTGTATTGTACACACTGAGTCATAAACTCTACTATGTTGTAATTATTTCATCTTGTTATTACTGTTTCATGATTCAATTAAGATGCATTATAGCTACTCTACGCAATGGGGAAGAAGGCATCTACTGTATACCGCAGTTACTTAATGTGCAGCAGCTACACAAAACATTGAATATGACTCCTAAACCCAGTTACACAGTAGCTCTCGAAAGGGTTCACCCATCCGTGGACATTTCATTGTTTAACCACCTGAAATCCAATAGATTTAATTAGGATTTTTTTGATTAGTGGAAAAACCTAATGAAATTAATTTCCAATTTCACACTGACAGTAAAACTTCTAAGGGGGTGAAAACTTTTGAGAGCGACATCTTTATTATTATTACTATTATTGTTGTTGTTATTTAGGATGAAACGAATAACACAAAATGAAATGGATTTTCATGATGTCATCCGGCTACAGCTGCTAAACGTATGGTTACACGTTTTGGCCATTAAATGTGGTGCTAATGACCATTGCATTACTTCCTAACAGCGTAGTTAGTTGACATAAGTGGAGCCTAGCTGGACGTGCAGCTGCACCTACGGAACTTGTGCTTGAGCTACCACGCTGTAATTGGTCGGTATCTGACATGTGATACAGGACTGTTGATGATAAAATGTTTCCAACAATTTGAACATATTCCATTCCAATGAGAGAGCAATTAATGAACAAGTGACTTCTGGGGAATTTCTAAAGTGCTTTAGTATACAAGTTATGCATATGAAGCAATGCATTTACAGAGGAACTTTTACCTTACAGTTTTCCAATAGTATCAAGAAAATCATGCATTTTTGGTAGAACTATGTGAATTATTTCACTAACAAAAATGTCTGCAACTCCTAACTCAAAAATTAGAATCAAGAATCACAACCACAGGTTGCCCAAAAAAAAAATATTTGGGTGAAGGAAAAAATCCTAGATTGAAAATGCTTGTGCTGTGTCATCAACCATAATGATGTTTTAAAGCTTATTCTATGAAAGAAAAAAACATTGTAAGGGGGTTACTACTGCTAACATACAGTATAGATACTAAGAAGCATATCAGCAAAAGACATAACTGACAGTTATACACTAAGAAAGCCACATTCTTATTTTCACCTCAAAATCACTATATACAGTGGCACTCAAATGTATTCACCCCTTGTGGACGTGACCACATTAAATCTAAATGCATTTCATTTGGAGTTTTGCCACTGAAATTCACATTATGTCCATTACGTTAAAGTAAAAAATACAAATATTTCTAAATGACTTAAAAATAAAACAGAAAGAAATTAACCACCCTCTCCCATGACACCTAAATCAGCTGTGGTGCAGCCAGTTGTCTTTAGAAGTCATGTAATTATTTGAATAGTCTGGGTGCAATTAAGGTGTTTCATGAGATTTCAAATTTAAGAAGGTTTAAAAACAACTGTCTTCTCACAGGTACCACAGTTGGTTTGTAAGGTATCAAATACATTGTGAAGACAAAGAACATTCAAAGCATATCCAGAATGAGGTTAGGGTTAAGATATAAACAATATCTGGGTGAGATGGGAACTGGTCTGGGATGACACCAAGAGCCAATGGCAACTCTAAAGGAGTTACAGTCTTCCACGGCTGAGCTGGGAGACACTGGGCATACAGCAACAATAGCCTGGGTACTTCACAAAAATGACCTGGATTGGAGAATGGCAAAAAGAAAGCCATTGTTGAAAAAGAAAAACTCATATCAAATCTTGGTTAGAGTTGGCCAGAAAGTATATGGGAGACTCTGAGACCAAGTGGAAGAATATTCTATAGCCTGTACGTTAAGAGCTATGTTAGGCGCAAGCCTAACACCGCACACCATCCTGAGAACACCATCCGTGGAGCATGGTGGTGGCAGCATCATGCTGTGGGGATGCTTGTCTGTGTCCGGAAAACTGGTGATGATAAAGGACAAAATGGATGCCGCAAAGTGCCAAGAAAACCTGCTGACATCTGCATGGTAAAAGGTTCATTTTCTGTTAGGACAATGATTTCAAATATACAGCAGTGGCTTAACAAAAAGGTTAATGTCCTGGAGTGGACATATGTGTAAACAATTGAGAATTGCTGTTCGCCAAAAGTCTCCATTCAACTTCAACAATTTTGCAAATAAAAATGGGTGTCCAGATGTGCAAAGTTGGTAGAGATTTGCCCAAAAATAGTCACGGTTGTTATAGCTGCCAAAAATGCCTATACCAAATATTATAAGGCAGTGAATACTTATCTAATCAGGGCATTCCTTTCTGTTTTGTATTTGTCAATTTACAACAATTCCTAAATGTTCTTGTTCACTGACCTTTTTGTTCAGTGATAGATCAGTGGCAAAAAGCCACTTCATGTTGTAACAGTTGGAAATGTCCACGGCTGTTGATTACATTAGAATGTCACTATCTACAGTGTATATATTGTATTGATCATAGAACAGTGTTGTAGACTTTGGTCTAAGGCAGCCAGATACATTAATATTTTATTTACAGAAATGTTTAACTATATCTAGGTATCACAGATAAACAAACTCTGAAAGGTGTGTGCATAAAAATGTTGTTGTGAAACCTAAAAAAGTAAAACAAGCAACAAATGAATCTACAGTAGCAAGCTACCCACTAGAGTTTGGCACATATGAGCTATTCAAGTAGGGTTGCAAAATTCCGGGAACTTTCCTTACATTCCCTAATTTCCCCAAAATCCTGAGGATTTCGGACTTCATGTGATCACAAATGCTTACAAACTTTGGGAAGGTTACCAACATTTTGCAACCCCTTTATTTAAGACAATCGCACTGGGCACAACCCCACGAAGTGGTGTGGACGTCTACCGACATGGCGGTGGTTCTACTGTAGTTAAGGGCGGGGCTTTGTCTGAAGACCCTCCTCCTTGCTGCTGTCCTTCATAGAGACACTCACAGTGAATGGCTGGAATGGCGCCAGCACTGCAAGAGCCATTCTTAAACTCCTCCCATTATTCTGTCAACTTGCTCTTCCTCTGCTGAATGATCCTTGCCTGCCATATACACGCACACACACACACACACACACACACACACACACACACACACACACACACACACACTGCACTGGTAGCACGCTCCAGTCTGAGTGGTAATGTCATATTTCCTCCTGTACCCCCAGGCCAGGACCCGAGCCAGCTGTGATGCTGTCCTCTCCAGCCTCCTCAGCCCCCCAGATCCCCACCCAGCGCCCAGCCGGGCTGAAG
>JACXGJ010009080.1:0-25182 GCA_016801105.1 Esox niger
CAGACACTCCCTGGACTGACCCGCCGATGGACAGACAGACACTCCCTGGACTGACCCGCAGGCGGACAGACAGACACTCCATGGACTGACCCGCCGATGGACAGACAGACACTCCCTGGACTGACCCGCGGGCGGACAGACAGACACTCCCTGGACTGACCCGCGGGCGGACAGACAGACACTCCCTGGACTGACCCGCGGGCGGACAGACAGACACTCCCTGGACTGACCCGCGGGCGGACAGACAGACACTCCCTGGACTGACCCGCGGGCGGACAGACAGACACTCCCTGGACTGACCCGTGGGCGGACAGACAGACACTCCCTGGACTGACCCGCGGGCGGACAGACACACTCCCTGGACTGACCCGCGGGCGGACAGACAGACACTCCCTGGACTGACCCGCGGATGGACAAAATCAATAATACCAAACTACACTTTTATCCAAACATCTCCCTAGTATACAGGTGAAATATGTAACTCTGAAATACAGTGCTTGTTATTTTGAATAATGATATTTCCTACGACACGTACAGGAACCTAAACATTTTAATGATGTTTTTTTGTCTTTCTTCAGAATATCAACACTGCCTGATTTCTTTAATTCTAGCTGGGGGAGTGGTTTTTTGCTGGTGAGGACATTTGAGGAACAAAAGCAGTTGTACCCCTTTTCACATTGTAATTATTTGTATGATTGCTGTGGTTGCCATTAATTTATTTTCTGTTTTTTTCATTCCTCTTCAATCAAAGGCTTGGCTACATGCACTCTCCCTCACTGTCTCCAAAGTAAGAAAACATTCACTGCACTGCTGGTTGAAAGATTTAGTTGTAAGATGTGGCTAAAGGTGGTTAAAGGTAAAACAAAAAAGTTACTTGGTTTCTTAAAGGTATATATGCTGTCAAAACTGCAAGGGACTGTAGCCTCCCTTGTAAGTCTAACTGAAATAATGATTACAAATAACAATTATTTATTCAGTTATTTAGAATAGTATAACCCATTTTTATACTACAAGGCAAGTAATATAAAATGAACATGATTAGATGTCCAGGCTACCCAAAGGTGTTTCATGACCCAACTAAACAGGATGCTGATGTTATTTTCCTGGTGATTTTGTCATTCTCATGAATGGCTCTCACTAGACAAGTGATTAGACAGGCATGAACCTGTCTGTGTGTCTCTCTCTCTCGGTCTGTCTGTCTGTCTGTCAGTGAGGGTCCTGGTAAATATGTTCAGGGGTTCACATGGCATTCGGTTGTGCTGAGTGACAGGTGAGTGAGGATGTGTGAGTATTGTCTGTAGACACCTGTGGAACCTCTATTACACTGCTCTCTTTATTGTGTCAGTAGCCTTTCTGCAAGGTTTGATCCCAGTCCCCGTTTTTTACAGATCACAGAGGACGCAAGCTATGCTTATGGAACCAGTGTAAGTGTCAGTACAACAACAGAGCTTCATGGTGAAACTTTCTGTGCTCTTCACGATTACTGACACCCTTGTTAAAGAGTAGCAAAAAAGCTATAGAAAACTCAAAATGAGAAAGATCTTGATTTTAATTTGGGTAATATGGTTCATGCAAAACATATTCCTAATCCAGATAAAAACATTCTAAAATGTGTCATGATTATTTCCACCCCAGAAATGGTAAATTACCAAATCTAAGGCAATAATTATAAATGTTTTATAAATACCTCCAGTAATCAACTGCGGGTGTAATGAACCTGCCAAGAAGATCTGTGTATTTTGCCCCTACGCACAGTAAGGAGAATGCTTTGAGTAGGAGAATGCTTTGAGTAACACAGTTGGACACTTGCAGATTTTTGTTCAATACGGTCATCACAAAGTCTCCAAATCTGCAATTAGATACCACCTCAATGCTAACAAGGTGTTTGGAGGACACGATAGAAGAAAACCTCTACTTTGATTAAGACATGAAAGGTTCTGCCTGAAGGTTGACAAACAAAATTGAAACTCCTGAAATGAGGTTCTTATAAAAATATCGATTTATGAACCAGAGTTGGGTTTGCTGTAAAAAGATGGATGGTCATGCAGAAAAAACTCCTCACTTTAAGGTATATTTGTTAGATCGGTGAAGTGGCTGTTTTGCTCCCAAAGACCATGGGAATCAGGGGTGCTTATAATAGTGACACATTTTTTAGAATATTTTTATTTAGGAATTGTGTTTTTTCTTCAGAATGTCCACTCAAGCTGAGGAGCAACAATGGCTTTTTTTGAGATTTTTTTTTTTGCACATCTCTACCAGGGCAACAATAATCATTGAAGGCACTATATATATCTACAGTATGTGCAGGTCCAGACATTTTTGCACACTGACCCAATTTTCTAAATGTTCTATGTACACCACTACAATGAATTAGCAATGAAACAAACAAGATTAAATTTAAGTGCAGACTTTCAGCTTTAATTCAAGTAGTTATAAATATTGTATGAAACATTTAGGAATTGCAACCATTTTCATACACAGTCCTCTTATTCCAGGGGCTCAAATGTAATTGGACAAATTAACACAATTATAAATCAAATGTTCATTTTGAATTCTTTGTGGAAAATCCTCTGCATGCAATGACTGCTTGAAGTCTGGAATGTATGGAAATCCCAAAACGCTGGGTTTCCTCTTTTAGTGATGCTTTGACAGGCCTTTACTGCAGCTGTCTTGAGTTGTTTTTTGTTGATTGGTCTTTCTGCCTTTGTCTTTAGCAAGTGAAATGCATGCCCGATCGGGTTGAGATGCGGCCACTGCAGAATATTTTTCTTCTTTGCCTAAAAAACTCCTGGGTTGCTTTCTCTGTTTGTTTTGGGTCATTGTAAATCTAAAAGTGAAGTGCCGTCCAATCAAGTTTGGTTGAATCTGAGCAGACAGTATATCCCTTTACATTTAAGAATCCATCCAGCTGCTTTTGTCTTCTGTCACATTATCAATAAACACTAGTGACCCAGCGCCATTGGAAGTCATGCATGCCCATGCCATCACACTGCCTCCACCGTGTTTTACAGATGATGTGGTATGCTTCAGATTATGAGACGTTCCAAGCCTTCTCCAGTGTGTTCTTTTTTTCTCAGAATGTGCCAAACTGTTGATTTGGTCATTCCTTCTGTTCCTGCTATCTCTGATGGATTTTTGTTTTTCAGCCTAAGGATGGCCTGTTTCGCTTCCACTGAGAGCTCCTTTGACCGCATGTTGTGGGAATCAACTCCAGACCTTTTACCTGCTTAATTGACAAAGAAATAGCCTACACCTGTCCCTGAAACTGCTTTTGAGTCAATTGTCCAATCACCTTTGGTCCCTGTTAAAAGAGGGGTATACATATTAAAGACCTGTAATTCCTAAACCCTTCCTCCAATTATCAGACTTGTATCAGTGTCCAATTACTTCCAGACCTAATTGTATAATGATATATTGTCTTTCACAATAGCTTTTTATAGTCACACAAAGGGGTGTTTATTTACATCAACAAGCAGACGGTTGTATCCAGAACAAATGAGTTAGCACATTCATCTGAATATAGGTAGGTGGGACTATTACAAAACATGGTAATATTAAGTACATGTTATTCAGTTAAGTAGCTCACAGCAAAGTCTGTTGGAAGGAAGAAAATGTATAGTGAATATATCATCATTGGTATTATTCAGGGTAACTGACATACTGACTAAACCCATGGCTGGCCGTTATCGTTTGGGAGGGAATTCTATAAATTTTATAATTATTATTGTTATTCAGGAGGACTGACGTGCTGACTGTAACCCCATGGCTGGCTCCTATTGTCTGGGAGGGGACCTTTGATCCCCAGATCATAGATGAGATCTTCGGGTACTACAACCTCACCATAGCCACCACTGTGTTCGCTGTGGGAAAGTAAGTCACACAGCAGCCCTGTGTGGCGAAACGAAACCATTTCAAATGTCTCCGTGTGTATGTCCAGTGTGAAAGACCGTGAGAATGTTTTCCTCATGCAGGAGTCAGTCACAGGTTCCTGCAAGCGCTATGAATTAACGGCACGGCCTACTTAAATGTTCATAATACATAGTATGTTGTGTGTGACATGTAACTTGTGAGGGATCTGTAGACGAGGATTACTGGAAGTGTGTATCTCAGGCAGCAGCTACCTGGAATAAGGAAGAGCGATGATTTCTGGAATCCCACAGAGGCCCAATATGGATCACACTCATCTAATCTGCCTTGTCAACCTGTGGTTGTACACATTTCCTCGCACAAACAAAATCAATTGTACAACTCAAATGTTATATTCAAATCTAAGTGGATAATTTTGATAGTAAAACTTGTATGTTCTATGTATTTGTTGCTGTATTTCCAGTTTAGATACATTACTATGTTTTTCCCCCATTATTGAAGGTGTACTGCATTAACTTTAGTACACATTTTACAGAGGTACAAGTTTTGAATCTCAGTCCTGCATTATAGATATAGACTCGTTTTTGCCATTAAGATGCATTTCTGATAATTTCTTCATCCGTTCTATTTGTTGATGTAATTAAACATATGTGTTTTAATCTCTGTTCATCCTTACAGATACACTCGTTTTCTCCCTGACCTATTGCAGTCCGCTGAGAAGCACTTCATGGTAACCAGAACAACCAAATGCATTAACTGTTTAATTGAAATTCTGGGTTACACTCCATGGCACATATATGTATTGATGTTTTTAGATTGGGTCCCGGCTTCTTATGTAATCATATTAACTGTAATATTAAATTAATATTTTATATTCACTGATTAAAGCAGTTTTTAGTTAAACAAAATGCATTCCAGTGTAGCTCAGTTGGCAGCGTTTTGGGGTTTACAATGCCAGAGTTTGAGGTTCCATTCCCACATGGGATCAAGTCCGAATTGTATGCACTCTAGTAAGGAGCCCTGGATAAGAGCGTTAGCTGAATGACAAAAATGTTAATCTAATTCAAGTGAATTCAGACCATTCCATCATTCGTCATTCAATACCATGTGATTTCAGGTGGGGCTGAATGTGCAGTACTATGTGTTCACTGATCTGCCCAGTCAAGTTCCCAACAACATGACTCTGGGTGTCGGCAGACGGCTCAACGTCGTGAAGGTGCCGAAATTTTACCGCTGGCAGGAGATTTCCCTCCGCCGCATGGAACTCATCCAGGTCACGCTACTATTATATTCATGTAATCAACGTTTAATGATATCGGTTTAGTTTTAAGTCATGGCTAGATGGTTACTTTATTTACTGACCACTGAAAGTAGTAGAATCACTGACAGAAATATAGCTGAAGTCAGGTGGTCACATGAGAAATGATTTTCTGAAAGGGCTAAAAGCGCCAAAACAAACAAGCAGGATACTGTTGCGTGACGGATAAGGTGACACTTTCTGATGTAATTCAACAGACAAACCAACAATGGCTTTTGTGGGCATTGTAATATAATGGTAGATAGAGGGAACGTGAAAGGACCGCAGTATCTCCCGGGGGACCTGGTCATACCCTGGTCATACGCCTTCTCCAGATCCACAAAGCACACGTAGACCGGATGGGCATATTCCCAGGCCCCCTCCAGGATCCTTGCAAGAGTAAAGAGCTGGTTGGTTGTTCCTTGACCAGGACGGCATCCACATTGTTCATCTTCAATCTGAGGTTGGATTATCTGCTGAACCCTCCTTTCCAGCACCTTTGAGTAGACTTTCTCAGGGAGGCTGGGAAGTGTGATACCCTTATAATCTTAGTTTATTTTTTTTACCTGTAAACATTGAATTCCAACTAAGGGGAATTTTGCCGTTAAGCAGTGGCAGCTCTGGATTGGCTGTGCTGTAGAGGCTAGAGTCAGGAATGAGACACTAGTGGTTTGGAAAGCTTCTGAGTGCAGTCATTACAGACACATATATACAAACCCAGTCTTACTCACTATGCCTGGCACGGTCAGTTTTTATTTGAGTAGCCATTATTTGGTTTATGTGATAGAGGGCCATCATATGGAGGTTGATGGTGGAGAATGCTGCTTATTGCAGTTACATTATAGCTGATCTGAGCTCTACATGTTACAAAGTAAAACAGGACACCCTTTTGCACAGGTTTACCATTACCATTTATGCCTTTTCCATAGATTCAACATATTACACAAATGTGAACATGCTGTGCAAAGTACATTGTCTGGTGCACCTGTAAACAACTAGCTCAGTGTCCGTTAAATTGTTTTGAGACCTGTGGGTTCTGCTCTGTAGATTGGACCAGTTTTCATGCAAATCATTGTAATGGTTTCTCCTTCCTTTGACTTGCATTTTTCAATTTAACAGAATTGTTCTAGAAAGTTCAAATTGGTAACTGGTAGTTTTCAATTTTCTTTAAGCCCGTTGCAGGAATACTCTTAGTTCTTAATACTGTGTATTGCCCCCTCTAGCATCAATGACAGCGTGCAGTCTTTTGTAATAGTTGTCTATGAGGCCCCGAATTCTTGCAGGTAGTATAGGTGTCCATTTGTCTTGGCAAAATGCCTCCAGGTCACGCAAAGTCTTTGGTCGTCTTGCATGAACCGCATGTTTGAGATCTCCCAGAGT
Organism: Esox niger; assembly: GCA_016801105.1. Lineage (NCBI taxonomy): Eukaryota > Metazoa > Chordata > Actinopteri > Esociformes > Esocidae > Esox > Esox niger. The sequence continues at coordinate 6,545 of JACXGJ010009080.1, forward strand.
GGCTCAATGAAGGTCAGGAGACTGTGATGGCCACTCCAGAACATTCACCTTTTTCTGCTGTAACCACAGGAGTGTTAACTTGGCCTTGTGTTTATGGTCATTGTCGTACTGAATAGTCCAAGAGCGTCCCATACGCAACTTTGTACAGGAGAATGCAAATTGCCTGCCAGTATTTTTTTATTAACATGCTGCATTAATTTTGCCATCAATTTTCACAAAATTCCCCACCATGCGTCACAGTGGGGATGGTATTCTGTTCACCATTGGCCTTGTTGACCCCTTTACAAACATAGCGCTCATGGTTGTGACCACAAAGCTCTATTTTGGTCTTGTCACTCCAAATTAGGGTGTGCCAGAAGCTGTGAGGCGTGTCAAGTTGTTGTCGGGCATATTGTAACCAGGCTTTTTGGTGGCATTATTGTGTAAAATGCTAATACATTTGACTTGTTTGACATGCATTTTTCTGGATTTTGTTGTTATTCTGTCTCTCACTGTTGAAATAAACCTACCATTAAAATTATAGACTGAACATTTCTTTGTCAGTGGGTAAATGTACAAAATCAGCAGGGGATCAAAAACGTTTTTCCCTCACTGTATCTGAAATGTTATCAGTTGTCGCTATGAAAAGGTTCTATGTCATTCTGGATAAGAGTATCTACTAAATGACTTTAGACCAGTGGTTCCCAACCAGGGGTAATAGGACTCCTGGGGGTACTTGGCCTCTCCGCAGGGGGTACTTGAAAACGCTCATGACACCTTACTAGTGTCTTACAAGTGAAATTAATATGAGGAGATACTTCTGGGGTACTCCAAGCAGTGCAAAATCAGCTTGGGGTTCCAGTAACTGAATAGGATTGGGAGCCTTACATACAGTCCAGTCACTTGACTGGACAATGTGGTCTTTGTATTATGTCACCCCTAGAAACCAAATTTCCAACTTAAGATAATTACCTTTTATTGATTAATTATATGCCGCAGGTGAATTGACATTATTGATTGAATGTGTATCCACAATCCACATATTTTCGGTGCAGACTGCCATTGAAGAATACATCCACCAGAGGGCGGACTACATCTTCTGTCTTGATGCAGACATGATCTTCCGTGGCCGTGTGGGACCAGAGGCTCTGGGGAAACTGGTGGCTGCCATTCATCCCTGGTAATACTTACACACTTACTGGTCCTCGTCTTCTGTTGGTGTTGCTTACTCATTTCAATCTCAAAGTTTTTGTTGTAAAGTGTACAGATGCATCACAACAATATATTGTAGATGCATGACACAGTGACACATTTCAAGCATTTTTGGTTTGTCTTGATGATTACATCTTACAGCTCATGAAAATAAAAAATCCAGTGCATCAAAATATTAGAATAAAAAATCTATAATACAGAACTTTCAACCTGAGAAGAGCTCTAATCAGCTAATTAACTCAAAACCCCTGCAAAGTTTCCCTATGCTAATTTATGCACTCAATACTTGGTCAGGCTCCTTTTGCATGAATTACTGGATCAATGTGTTTTGTGAGAAGGTGCCAAGTCCTGTTGGAAAAGGAAATCAGCGTGTCCATAATGCTTGCCAGCAGATGGAAGCATGAATTGCTCTGAAATGTCCCGGTAGACAGTTGCATGGCACCCTGAATAATCACTGACTGTGGGGACTTCACACTGGACTTCAAGCAACTTGGATTCTGTGCCTCTCCACACTTCCTCCAGACTCTGGGACCTCGATTCCATCTGAAGAGAGGACTTTGGACCGTCGAGTCTAGTTCTTTTCCTCCTTGCCCAGGTAAGACGCTTCTGACGTCTCTGGTTCAGGAGTGGCTTGACACTCGGAATGCTACACTTACAGCCCATTTCCTGGACACTTGGTGCACTGACTCCAGCCTCAGTCCACTCCTTGTGAAGTTCCCCCATGTTCTTGAATCGGCTTTGCTTGACAATCCTCAAGGCTTGTGTACCTTTTTCTACCACACTTTTCCCCTCCACTCAGCATTCCATGAATATGCTTAGATACAGCATTCTGGGAACAGCCAGCCTTTTCTGTAATGACCTTCTGTAACTAACCCTCCTCATGGAGGGTGTCAATGGGTGTCCTCTGGACAAGTGTCAAGTTGGCATTCTTCCCCATGATTGTGGTTGTGTGTAATGAAGCAAACTGATACACGGAAGGCAAAGGGAGATAGTTAGCTGATTAAAGTCTTCTCAGGTCAGTAGTTCTGTATTGTACATTTATTTATATAATATTATTCTAATATTTTGAGATACTGGAGATGGACATTTCCATGAGCTCTAAGCCGTAATCGTCAAGATTGAACTCAAAAAGGCTTGAAATGTTTCACTTCATGTGTAATGAATCTAGAATTTACACTGAACAAAATTATAAACGCAAAACTTTTTTGTTTTTGCCCCCATTTATCATGAGCTGAACTAAAAGATCTAAGACTTTCTCTATGTACACAATAGGCCCATTTCTCTCAAATATTGTTCAGAAATCTGTCTAAATCTGTGTTAGTGAGCACTTCTCCTTTGCTGAGATATTCCACACCAGTGTGGTGGATGGGTTATCAAGATACTGATCAGACAGCATGAGTATTGCTCAGGTGTGCCATAGGCTTGCCCCAATAAAAGTCCTCTTGAAAATGTGCAGTTTCACTTTATTCAGGGGTCTGGGGTAGGGCCGAAAACCAGTCAGTATCTGGTGTGACCACCATTTGCACTCACGAAGTGCAACATCTCCTTCGCATAGAGTTGATCAGGTTGACTGTGGCCTGTGGAATGTTGGTCCACTCCTCTTCAATGGCTGTGCGAAGTTGATGGATATTGGTAGGACCTGGAACACACAGTCGTATACGCCAATCCAGATCATCCCAAACATGCTCAGTGGGTGACTTGTCCGGTGAGTATGCTGGCCGAGCAAAAACTGGGATGTTTTCAGCTTCCAGGAATTGTGTACAGATCCTTGCAGCATGGGGCCGTGCGTTATCATGCAACATGAGGTGATGGTCGTGGATGAATGGCACAACAATGGGCCTCAGGATCTCATCACAGTATCTCTGTGCATTCAAAATGCCTTCAATAAAATGAACCTGTCTTCGTTGTCCATAACACACACCTCCCCTTATCCTCACCGCCACCATGGGCCACTCGATCCACAATGTTGACATCAGCAAACCGCTCACCCACACAATGTCTGCCATCTGCCCTGTACAGGGAAAACCGGGATTCATCCATGAAGAGAACACCTCTCCAAAGTGCCAGACGCCATCGAATGTGAGCATTTACCAACTCAAGTCGGTTACGACAACGAACTGCAGTCAGGTTGAGACCCAGATGAGGACGACCAGCATGCAGATGAGCTTCCCTGAGATGGTTTCTGACAGTTTGTGCAGAAATTATTTGGTTAAGCAAACCGATTGTTGCAGCAGCCGTCCGGGTGGCTGGTCACAGACGATCTTGGGGGTGAAGATGCTGCATGTGGAGGTTCTGGGCTGGTGTAGTTACACGTGGTCTGCGGTTGTGAGGCCGGTTGGATGTACTGCCAAATTCTCTGAAACGCCTTAAGAGATGGTTTATGGTAATGAAATTAACATTCAATTCATGGGCAACAGCTCTGGTGGACATTCCTGCAGTCAGCACCTGTGACATTGTGCTGTGAGATGGAACTGCATATTTTCCAGTGGCCTTTTATTGTGGCCAGCCTAAGGCACACCTGTGCAATACTCATGCTGTCTGATCAGCATCTTGATATGCCACACCTGTGAGCAAAGGAGAAGTGCTAACCAACACAGATTTAGACAGACTTTTTCCACAATATACACATTTCTTTTAGATCATCCTGTATACTTTCTCCCTTTAATCCTTCATGCTGACTTCTAGGTAGGTTACCATTGCAAGAGGGTTAGCCTTACGGATGTACTTTTTTTGTGTCTTGCAGGTTCTACTGGGCAACCCGTAGCCAGTTTCCCTATGAGCGGAGGACAATCTCCAAAGCCTACATCTCCCAAGACCATGGGGACTTCTACTACCAGGCCAACATATTTGGAGGAGCGATTGAGGATGTTCACAGGCTGACCAAGACTTGCAGGGAGCACCTGGAGGTAAGTATTTACGCTCACTAGCTCAGGCAGGCAGGCAGACAGACAGGCACACACCAATGGAGGGCTAGGCAGAAAGACAAGCTGGCAGACAGATATGGAGGGGCAGACAAGTAACAGACATCTAAGCACAGACTCACCCAGGCATACAGTAAGTCGTCCCTCCTCCACCTCCCGCTCTTCCTCCCTCTCTCTCTCCTTATCCCCCATCTTGTCCTGAACCCTCCCTCTAGATGGATAAGTCTGCTGGTGTGGAGGCTGTGTGGCAGGAGGAGAGTCATATGAACTGGTACCTGTTGAAGAACAAGCCCACCAAGCTGCTGTCACCTGAGTACGTCTGGGATGACCTTAGAGGACAGGGAGCCAAGGAGATTAAAGTGGTTCGCTTCTCCTCTGTCATCAAGAACAATGCAGAGGTCAGGGAGAACCTGTGAGGGGAGAAGAAGAGAATGAGAAGAGAAGGAAAATAGAATATATTTGTTTTATCAGAGCTGTGTGGTGTTGTGGGGGAAGAAAACACTTAATCAGATAGTGCCTTTGCTATAGCAATATGGTGAAAACAAGTTGAATTTGATCAACAATAAACACGTTTTATTTGTCTTTACTATAAATAAATAAATATAATATCTGGCATGCTGACATCCTATAATATGTTGTTTGGTTACATCTGAAATAGACCTCTAGAACTCTTGATAGAAATGAGCATCCTTTAGTGACAAAATGGCGACACACAAGCCTTAAAGTGAATAAGTGCCAGAATGGATTAATGCAACTGTAGAGTCTGGAGCAGGTAGATAAACAGGGCCATCATGTTCTCAAAAGCCAACTGACAGACTGCGCTCAGCCATGAAGTGACTTTGGTAGTGGTGAAATACAAATGAGACAACACTGAACCTGGTCTGGCAAAGACATGGCTAAACGTGAGGCAACATCTTTATTATCTACCGAAGTAGTTGTCTTTTTCACCTTCCCTATGTATGTCGCAGTTTGTACGGAAACAGTACAAAGTTGCAGTCTATGACACATTCGTTTCAGTTTTTTGTAGCCTGCCCTCTATGGTTTCCACCTGCGCCTTGATTGCTCCTTCGTTTTGTCTCTATTTAAGTTCCCCCTGCCCCAGGTTTTCTGGGTGGATCTTTCTGTCATGTTTCAAGAAGGGAGGCGGAAGCAAATGCAGGACTAACTAAGGAGGTTAAATAGACTTCAAACAAAATGAGTTTCTTGCTGATGATTTCCTGCCAATCACCTTGTGATGGCAAGGTAAAAAACTGAAAGGAAGAACCACAACGGCCAAAAACCAACAAGACAGGAACATATATTTAAACAACGATCCACAAAGATGGGGGACAAGGGCTGAACTAAATACAGACTACCAAGAAGAACAGCAACAGATGAGGGCTAAACACAGGTGAATGGAATGAACTGATTAACTCAAACATGAACAGGAAAGACCAAACAAGGACATGATGAACACAAGGAGACAGAAAAAACATGAACCGGAACGAAGCAGAATATAGCAACAGCGTGTAAACTAGCTACAAAGATGTGTCGGCATCGAGTAATTGTCCCGGCCCCCTCCAAGCTAGAGGTAGTGACTTGGGCAATTCAATCACTGGCTAAAAACGGAATTTTGCCCATCGCATGAGGTTGAGTTTGTAAATAACTGGCTCTCTTTTTGTGACTCTCACAGAAATAGGGCCAAGTCTGATCTGCTGAAGAGTGAGGGACTCCATCCTACCTGGAGTGGTACTCTACTTTTATCTAGGAACATAGTAAGAAGTCTCACTCCTAGAGCCTCACTATGAGATGGGGTGCAGGACAGGACGCAGGCTGTTATCTGTCTGTTGATTGCATTCTGAGAGTAGTTAGTACAGCGTTGCCTATTGTGACTGTGACTCGTTCCAGTCTGAGAAAAGTTAAACAAGGTAGTGCTAGCAATAGCAACCTCATTAAGGTAAAACCTTCCTCCACCTCAACCACAAAGAAAAATTACTGTAATTCCTCGCTTCTCATAATTTTTGATCCTTTGCTCCAAAGGCAATTGCAGTAAATTAATTCATCACTGATCATAAACTAAATATGCAAACGATCTAATCGTGGATCTAAACTCAACACTGCAAAATACTTTAGATATGGTTGCACAATAAAATCAAATGATATATACGCAACAAGAAACTCACTCCCTGGTACACAGACAATACTAGAGTACTCAAGCTAGCCTCCAGACAATTGGAGCATAAGTGGCACTCCACCAAGTGGCAAGGATTCAGACTAGCTTGGATAGAAAGAACACTACAGTACCGAAAAGCACTCACATCTGCTCGATTTGCTTATTCCTTCAACCGGATTCAGGTGAATAACAACAATCCAAAATGTCTCTAAGATGCAGTTGCAAAGTTAACAAAAAAGCATTTTTTTTAAAGTGAAGTGGGTCTTCACGTCAGCAGTAATGAATATATGAACTTTTTGATGAAAAGATCATCACCATTAGAAAACAAATAACGTTCTCCTTAAACAGGTATATTCCCCAAAATCTGTCAAAAATCTGTCCTTTTCAGGCCAAATCTCATTTGTCCTGAAAAGGACTTTAAACAGACACAGATTAATGGATGTCCCAGTGATCTATCGACATTCAATGACGACCAATAAAAAATACCAAATTCCTCTCCTACATTCCTTTCACAGGTGTGGAATCTGAGCATTATGTTCACACAGTGTTATGACAATCTGAATGTATGTTTCAGAGTAAGTGAATGTGCCTATAAGACAATAGAACTTTTACTGAATGACATCTGTGTTGCAAATTTTCAATAAACTTGAACGAACTTCTCCTTAGATTTAACACGGGCTCTACATTATTTGACCACTATACGATCCTCTGATTTCTAACACAGGGAGTCAGTACTTTAACTTAACTCATTTGTAGAATTAAGTACACATCAGATTAAGAACAAGGTTTGATGTGCAGACTCAGTGGAAATCTCGTTGCCATATATCGTTTTATGGAAACTTAAGACGGTCGTTCCTTTCTATTGATTGTCAATAGGAGAAAACTAATGATATTATTGCATTAAGTTACATTACTGTGTTTTCAAATTAAAGAAGCGCATGTGATCTTTAAAACAAAGTTAACTTGTAATTGTAATTTGTTTTTCTTTTTTGCTATGTCCGTTTGAAATGTGTCTAACACCTGTGTTAGAATGCCGTGTTATTATGATGTAAATGAGATTAAATCATGTCAGAACATTTTCAATTTTTTCTGTGAACAAATCAAGTGATAAACGAACTGAAATCTTAGAGGACTTTGAGAATTTTTGTAGACTTTATATCCACTGTAGCCTAATATAATTTGAGGTTTTCTTTAGCACTTCAATAACTATCGTGGTTCAGTAGTTATATTGTGATGTATTGATGTAATGAGAAAAAGTATAACCACTGCTGTGGTCATTAATATCCTCTTGCAATAGGACCTGCTGGATGGTAAAATGTGCAAGTAGTACCTCAGGTAATTTGAATAAAAAAATTGCTACTCAGCATGACAAAAGAGTTTAGATGGCCCACAATAGATATGTATACGTTTTTTTAGCTCCCACACTAGTTTAACCAGCTCAGCTTGTGACTTGGATTGCCCAAAATGTTCCTTCGTACTCCCCTCTCTCTGTTACCAGTTTCTGCTGAAATAATTTACAAGATTGGGGTCACGTCAGGGGTTTACACTCATACATACTGATACATACAGTGGGGAGAACGAGTATTTGATACACTGCTGATTTTGCAGGTTTTCCTACTTACAAAGCATGTAGAGGTCTGTTATTTGTATCATAGGAACACTTCAACTGTGAGAGATGGAATCTGAAACAAAAATCCAGAAAATCACATTGTATGATTTTTAAATAATTAATTTGCATTTTATTGAATGACATAAGTATTTGATACATAAGAAAATCAGAACTTAATATTTGTTACAGAAACCTTTGTTTTTAATTACAGAGATCGTACGTTTCCTTTAATTCTTGACCAGGTTTGCACACACTGCAGCAGGGATTTCAGCAAACATCTCCATACAGACCTCCAGATCCTTCAGGTTTCAGGGCTGTTGCTGGCCAATATGAACTTTCAGCTCCCTCCAAAGATTTTCTATTGGGTTCAGGTTTGGAGACTGGCTAGGCCACTCCAGAACCTTGAGACGCTTCTTACAGAGCCCCTCCTTAGTTCCCCTGGCTGTGTGTTTCGGGTCGTTGTCATGCTGGATGACCCAGCTATGACCCATCTTTAATGCTCTTACTAAGGGGAGGAGGTTGTTGGACTTGCGATACGTGGCCCCATCCATCCTCCCCTCAATACGATGCAGTCGCCCTGTCCCCTTTGCAGAAAAGCATCCCCAAAGAATGATGTTTCCATCTCCATGCTTCACGGTTGGGATGGCGTTCTTGGGGTTCTTTCTCCAAAAACTGTGAATTAGGTTCTGACCAAAAAGCTCTGTTTTTGTCAGACCACATGACCTCCCATTCCTCCTCTGGATCATCCAGATGGTCATTGGCAAACTTCAGACGGGCCTGGACATGCGCTGGCTTGAGCAGGGGGACCTTGCGTGTGCTGTAGGATTTTAATCCATGACGGCGTAGTGTGTTACTAATGGTTTTCTTTGAGACTGTGGTCCCAGCTCTCTTCAGGTCATTGACCAGGTCCTGCCGTGTAGTTCTGGGCTGATCACTTACCTTCCTCATGATCATTGATGCCCCACAAGGTGAGATCTTGCATGGAGCCCCAGATCGAAGGAGACTGACCGTCGTCTTGAACATCTTCCATTTTCTAATAATTGCGCCGACAGTTGTTGCCTTCTCACCAAGCTGCTTGCCTATTGTCCTGTAGTCCATCCCAGTCATGTGTAGGTATACAATTTTATCCCTGATGTTCTTACACAGCTCTCTGGTCTTGGTCATTGTGGATAGGTTGGAGTCTGCTTGATTGAGTGTGTGGACAGGTGGCTTTTATACAGGTAACAAGTTCAAACAGTTGCAGTTAATACAGTTAATGAGTGGAGAACAGGAGGGCTTCTTAAAAAAACTAAAAGGTCTGTGAGAGCTGGAATTCATACTGGTTGGTAGGTGATCAAATACTTATGTCATGCAATAAAATGGAAATTAATTATAAAAAAATCATACAATGTGATTTTCTGGATTTTTGTTTTAGATTCCGTCTCTCACAATTGAAGTGTACCTATGATAAAAATGACAGACCACTACATGCTTTGTAAGTAGGAAAACCCGCAAAATCAGCAGTGTATCAAATACTTGTTCTCCCCACTGTATCTACCTCGTACATACCTCATAGGTGATATGTCAAGGCAAATCATTACCTACAGCTTATATTCAAACCCTGCATGTTAGATTAGCTCATTTAATAGAACAAAATTGACAGAAATTCTGTCAAACACAGGGAATAACTTTGCCCACAACCTTTTTTTTCACACATCACCAGCCGGATTTGAACCAACAACCTCCAGAAGCAAAGCCACAGGGCTTAACTCCCTGCACGACCTTGGGACTGATGCCCACAGGGGTAATGATTGGAGCCTTTATGGATTACAAAGGAGACATGAAATATGGCAGGGAGCGTAAATCATCAGTGTGTTTTTCAGAAAATATCTTGTGATGTCCTATCACCTCCACACCAACACTTTCAATGGGTTAATAGCTTGTGGCTATATAAGCAACACAGTACAGTAAAGGATAACATCTGGGTAATAACTGCCCATCCTAAATTGTTTATAGACCACACCCCCTTTTACTTTATATCTTAGGTAGAAAGTGACAGGTATTCAAATCTTACATGGAAACACCTGAACTTGCACAGACTGTGTGGACCAGGAGATCGTAAAGATATCAGTAAAAATGCTACAAAGTGAGTACAATCACATTAAAAGATTGGATATACTTAGGTTTGTCAAAAAAATGTAATGTTTCGCTAAATGTGTGATCTTAAATTGTATTCATTTCAAATATCTTGTAGTCTGTTGAGGAGGTACAGTACTTCTGCATTTGTTGATAGCTTTTTAGGTAATTTTTCATTACTATGACATCACATATATTTTGGAAGTTTTTGTAGTAGGACATTTTTAATAATGATGAGTCTAACAAAGTTGAACCAACCTTTAATGAATAAAACTGAGTATGTAAAGTTTCACCTGAACAAAAAGAATAAATGGAAGACTGTATGGTAGACAGCAGGGTAAACACTATGGTAGACAGTACATTAACTATATGTTGACAGTACCTTAACAATATTTTGGCAGTACGTTGACAGCATCCAAAAGCTTAACAGTTGTGGCAGCTGCACTGTGATGAATTGTATAACCCTAACAAGACAGGTAGGAGACTATTACTTGATACTGTATGTGTTTCAATGTGAATCCAAATATCAAGGTAGTTCTATGCAGAAAGTCTTACAATTTCAAAAAGCACCATAGAAGGAACAAATCATTAATCAGAGACAATCTAACAAAGTTTGAAAATAACATACATTTAGTTTGTTTCCTATATAAAGTGAGGCCTCAATAGTTTTCTTCTTCATGTCACCTTTGGGGCTCCATTGTCCTGGTATCAAACCCTAATGAAAATATGTTTGCAAATTCTGATGATACGTCATCATTAGCGATAGCCTGCGATCTGTCATTAAGATTATGAAACTATGCACAGCACTTAGAGCTTGAAAAATCTCCATAGAGTTTTTACCTAGTGAGGAGACCGATTCCGATGGTTGGTTATTCAGGCTGTGCTGTGTGAAGTTTATAAGAGTAAATTACCTTGTTGGACCTTTTTTTAATAAAGAATCAGAACTGATTATGTCCAACCGTGCCCACAATAATTCTGACTGGCCCATCAGAATTTGTTTGCACCACATGGGCTGCCTTGTTCAAAAGTAGGTTTAGTCAGTAATTAACACTGAAATCAATAATAACATAATGTGTGTGTGGAATCAGGAAGAACAAGATTGGTGTGGTTGATGTTGAGAAAGGTTGGTATTCTGGGAAGGTGTCTGTAGTGAAAAGAATCAGGGCATCCGCGTGGTGTAAGAGGTGATCAAGTGTCTCATGTACAAACTTCTTTCAACATTTTAAACAAAGGATCCATTTTAAAATAACCACAGCAGTTATTGTGTGTGTGAGTGTGTGCAGAGTTATACTGAGGCATTCCTCACTCTGAAGGGTGAAAGTACAGACTGTCAGAATTAATATAATATTTCCATCCCTATTGGATGGATCATGTAGGAATAATAGCATGGTGTGTTTGTAGTGGCCCCTGATTGCTGGGTGCCCAAGGTATTGGGACAGTATAAATGTGTCTGTGCTTTGGATGATCTTCACAGACATCTAACTCTTTCTTTGAGTGGGATTGAGCAACAATTTACCGACTGTAGGCTTAACACTCCTCAATGTCTGTTGAATTTGTTAACATAACAACAATGATCATAACATCACATATAGGCTTCTAAGGAATATTTGCTTAGTGTGTTATTCAAGGTGCCATAAAACACAGGGCCAAACTAGTTGCACAATTAAACCATATGAGGTAACTGGACCATGTTCCGCATTCCACAAAGGACACAAAACTGCCTGGCTAAACATTTTGTTGGTGACACTTTGTAATACTTTAGAGTAACATATCAGTAAAAAATAATATATACGATCAGAATCTCTGTAACCTATTGTCACTTTTAGTCATCCATTTTGAAAGCTACTGTCACAGCGCTGTTCAAAGGATGGAGTCAAGCACAGGAAAGTGGCTGCAATATTATATTTAAAGGAAGTGCAGCATTTAGCAATCAAACATGCAGCATGAAGGCTCGTTGACACAGAGCAATAACCCACAAAACCCCAACCTAATCAACAGACATTTATACCCCTACTCTAAATACCAAACAAGGAACAGGTGTGTCCGATAATGACACAGGGGCAGTGGTTTCAGAAAGTCGGTGAGGCCGACCGCAGGAGCCTCGGCGCACCAGCTGGGGGAGCTTCAGACGGAACGGTGACAGCTACACCCTCCTCCTTCCATGACATTTCCTAAATAGATTATATTTTTCCGGTGTCAGAACTCTAAACTGACAAACAGAAAACTATTTAGAGAGGATTCACCTTTTTTTTTTCCCACCGGTTTTCTGACTTAACCGGTGGTCCCAAATGGTACCCAGGCACTAATCACCACTCACTGAATGCATGACGTCAGTGGATGAATACACCATACTCATGGATGAAGGAGAGTTTTGGTTGAATTTGAATGAACTTACAAATGAAATTCAAGATTTCTATGAACATTTAACAATTGAATGAGGCTATTATTGAAACAATACAAATGATATGGGCTACTTGACAATTCAACTTATGTATCACATTTCACAGTTTTTCAGGAGATTTTGCATTCTTGTGTAGGCTAATTCATCAAATGTAAATAAAAAATGTCAAACCAATTACCAATTCAACAAACATATTAGACGTTTGTTACTGTTTTTATATTAGGAGAGAAAAATAAACTATATCGTACACATCCTATCATCTCTCTTTGAATTTTCTCTACTTATTTTGCTGAAGATTCATATTCTACAAATCTATTAGGCTAAATAATTTTTCCCAAAATGAAATACCAATGATATTGTTTACCACCAGAGCTATGCATTGGCATTGAAATGAACTTGACGACCACCATTCACGTATCCTATTCATATTTGACCTAATCTTTTTCTAATAACTCCTCTTGGTTATTTGATTATTTATTCATGTCACCTATAGACAATTCATGTCACCAGTGTTCGGTTCATCTGAAAGGCTTGGCGGTTCCAGTGTTAAAGTAAAAATCCTGTTAAATGAAACACTTCCATAACAACTCTATGTATCAAATTAACGGGCCTCATGCCGCTACAATACATATTCTATACATATTGGTCGTAAACCAGACTGGAATGCCTGGTTCTGGGTCATTGTTGGCATGTGCCTGGATCGGTACCTGTGCTGTAACTCTAGAAGCACGTGCTTCTATTGAACATGATAATGACATGTACAACAAATAAGCAAAAAAGTAATACCAGCAAATAAAGCAATGAACATCTTGAATTTTTTCATTCCCCAGGGACCAACCGTAGAGAATAACCCTGAGTATGTATCCCATCCATGGACATTGTCGAGCGCTGCAATTCCTGTATATGGTCAGCTATGGTGGGGCTAAATTCAATAAACAAACATTCTCGATGCAAGAAAGGCTTCCAGCCCTGGTTCACAAGTATGACAAAACATAACAGGTTATCCCCACTGATGCCTAATTAGGCACCATAACAATAAACCTGAGAAACGTGTCTCAAGTATACGTTGGACAAGAAAAGAAAAACGCGAATCAACATCGAGAATCCTTCTGCACAGCACTACAAAAGTCATACAGAAAACCACATAGGTCCAAATGGACCATCATAGGTCCTGGGGAAAACGCAGGTGCACGCGCAAACACCATCTCAGCGACCTCATTCCTATTATGGGATGTCCCAATCATTTTTATGACAACGACCTTTTGCACAATACCTAGATTCCCAAATTCTATTTTTAATAAGGGACTTTCATGTTGATGTTGAAAACGTCTCAACCCAGTTGAGACTTGTGCAGCAATGCAACGTGGAAGGTGGAAATTATTTATTATTCAACTAAAATCGTGATAGCCCTAGATCCTCTGTCAAACGATGCTTCAAACACGAGTGTGCCACTTTCAATGGCCGCTGGTTTCATTGGGTATTTTCCCTGGCATGGTCTGTGAGGCCTTTTTTGTGCTGAGTGACTTGTGCATTTTTAGTAGCCCTAGGAACTAGATCTAACCTGGTCTACATAGACTTGTCCTTCCCGTTTACCCAAAACGGTGCACGCAAATCCTCTATAGGCTTGGGTGTCTATGGAAATATTCCCTTCACTCCATGTCACATGGGACCCATGTTATGGAAATGTTGGAAATAATTTACATTTGAGATATGTTCTATTCTATTACCTGGTATGTAATTCTTGTATTAGGGTATGACACACATGTCTGTATAATTGAGGCCTAGGTAGTGATAGAACAAAGGGAAGGTGTTCTGTTGAATGAGGACAGCTATCACGAATGGTGTAGTAGTGAAGAGGACAAACTAGGCGCAGGCAAAGTGGTAGTCGGTGCTGATCTTCTATTGAAACAAACACTGAGCACTGTGAAACAAACTGAATGAAAATAAAGGTCTACAAACAAAACGATACTCACTACAGAAGGGAACAAACGTAGACATGGAACAATGACTGACAACTGAGGGGAGCAGAGGAGAAACATTTAAACACATACTAATGACCTCATTGGGACCTGGTTTGTGAGACAATTGGGGAAAAGACAAATGAAGGAGACCGGGATGAGTTCGAGACCATTGGGATGTTAGGAAGAGGGGGAGATGACGGAGCTATCCGTCACCTCACCATCACAACAGCTGAGCAGCATCTTACCACATAATAATAATAATAATAAATACTGACTGTTCATGTATTTTGTGCAGTTAATCAGTATATACAGGATTGTGTAATGGATTGATCTCACTGGTTGATGTTCCCTGGTCCGTCTCTGACCGTCAGCACCCCTCCCTCAGGCAGTTAGTATTCCAGCGTGTTCCCCTTGGGTCTTATGGGAACAGTCTCATGCGAGGCTAAAACAGCCATTGTCTTGTTTTCCGCGGGTGTCTTCCCAAACCAGTCGAACCACAGCGATGGCAGCTATTACTGAAAACGTGGCGGTTGTCATGGTCTCTTCCTCAACACCGGCTCTGTACTCTTGGGTCTAAGGTATGATCGTGGCTGTGCGTTGGACATGCTGGACAAAACACATTGAGTCAATTATGGCTTCAAAGGCTTTTTAAAGAGGGTCATTAGCTTTTTCCATGTGAATATTGCAATTAACAAAATTGTGAGTACTGTCATGACTACAAGGTTAGGCAAGAACTCTGGAAACTCATTTAGGAACATTGTTTATAGCATGTGGGGCCTATAAATAGTATATATGAAAAACAATTTATCAGCCTGGTCAGCTTTCATGAATTAAACTTCAAAAGAATGAACACCAGTAATGTGTTTAAAGTGTAAAATTAACTGTTATATGGCAGTAAATTCATCAGGCATTATCCATGTTTCACACAGGCCAATAACATCTGTTTTATGATCAGTGATGTATTAATTTACTGCAACTGCCTTTGGAGCAAGGGATCTAACATTAAGGAGTCCCATTTTGAGATGCGAGGTAATATAATGTCACTATCGTGATGTCGTGGAGGGAACGGACCAGGCGCAGGCAAGAGTAGCTGTCAGTGATGTCTTTATTTAAAAGAAACAGAAAACACTGAGCACTTGATAATAACACTGAGGTAAAATGAAACACACCACTAACGTCAGGACACATCGTAACACGGAACAATGACTGACAAATGAGGGGAGCAGAGGAGAAACATTTAAACACATACTAATGACTTAAATGGGACCTGGTGTGAGTGACAATAGCTGTCCGGCACCTCACCATCACATATAGTAATTTTTTGCGAGTTTCTCCATTTCATTTGTGTTGATTTGGCACTCAAGCACCAATACAAATAAAAAAAATGCAAAAATGTCTGTGAAACTACATTCACAGTACTATGAATGAATTGTGATTTATTTGGTAATTTCATAGTGTGGCTGATTTTACTAATTGCATTAGCAGGCTGTACAAAGATAGAGGTGTGCTATTTGATAGATTCCCTCGCTCCCATTACCTCAGGCTTCCAGTGGGGAGGTCTTCCCATCTCATACTTCTGAGTGGGACACCTTCTCAGGCATCCTTGCTTAAGCTTTCATGAAGTTTACTCAGTGATTTAATAAAGAGTCAGACAAAACCCACAGGTGGCCAATACGGATATCTTACAGAAATGAGGAGAACCAAGATCATGCAAGAGAGTGCGGTGATGTAGTAACCACCTTAAGAATCTTTATGAAATATGTCAACATGCTATCAGAAAGGAACAAAGTGGGTGGCTACACAGTAGGCCACCTTCCACTGTATGTGTTTATTAAATGATTAAAACTTAAAGAATATTGTCTACTTATATTTTAATTAAACAAATAATAGAAATATATGTAGACGAATAAAACAAAAAACAGACTGGGACATCACCCTTGTGCCGCTCCCATCAAGATGTCGCCCTGGGCTGCTGCCCATGTCGTCTATACCTAAATTCGCCGCTGCTCTAAGTTGACATTCATAGAATGTATAAAAATTCCTTAAAAAATATGGAGCTGTATTTGCTATAAAGTCAAACACGTGTGTAGGGCTTATTACCACATTAAGAAACGTTTACAATGTTAATCGCATCAAAGCAAGACAAAAATTACAACATACAACAATATTTGATCCTGCATCCTCACACACACTTATGATATTCATAATTTTTCATGCCTCAATGCTTTCTTTCACATTTCTTTCCCCAGAACAGAAAGAATACCTATTATTTTTAGCAGTTGCTGGAGGAGGGGTTCTTTGCTGGTAAGGACATTAAAAACTGTATTTTTAATGTTTTTGTCTTTGAATGTCACCTTGTAATAATTGAAGTTCTTGTTGTTCAAGAGGTTATTGTTAACTGTTTTTTATTCCCCTCTGATCGAAGGCTTGTCTTCTTACGATATTCATCCATTACTATCAGGTGAGAGCCTGTTGAAACCTGTACTGCAAATGAAAGTGAAATTAGTTATTATACTGTCATGTTGGTGCTAAAGTAGTTAGATTTAATGTATTTCGGTAGATGTCATAAAGTACTACAATAATTACTGGATTTATTCTGACAAACCTCTAACTAAAAAGTATAAAAGAAGATACCCCATGTAACCCATGAAAATCCATGTGCATTTTTTCTAAAAGCTATATAAAATATCTGGTCGACAATCGTGTTTGGAGCACATTTATATTGTTAACCGTTTACACTATACAGTGGGGCAAAAAAGTATTTAGTCAGCCACCAATTGTGCAAGTTCTCCCATTTAAAAAGGTGAGAGAGGCCTGCAATGTTCATCATAGGCACGATTCAACTATGAGAGACAAAATGAGAAAAGAAAATCCAGAAAATCACATTGTAGGATTTACTATGAATTTATTGGTAAATTATGGTGGAAAATAAGTATTTGGTCAATAACAAAAGTTAATCTCAATACTTTGTTGTATTCCCTTTGTTGGCAATGACAGAGGTCAAACGTTTTCTGTAAGTCTTCACAAGGCTTTACATACTGTTGATGGTATTTTGACCAATTCCTCCATTCAGATCTCCTCTAGAGCAATGATGTTTTGGGGCTGTCGCTGGGCAACACAGACTTTCAACTCCCTCCGAAGATTTTCTATGGGGTTGAGATCTGGTGACTGGCTAGGCCACTCCAAGACCTTGAAATGCTTCTTACGAAGCCACTCCTTCATTGCCCGGGTGGTGTGTTTGTGATCATTGTCCTGCTGAAAGACCCAGCCACATTTCATCTTCAATGCCCTTGCTGATGAAAGTGTCACGATACATTGCCCCATAAATTCTTTCCTTTACACGGATCAGTCGTCCTGGTCCCTTTGCAGAAAAACAGCCCCAAAGCATGATGTTTCCACCCCCATGTTTCACAGTAAGTATGGTGTTCTTTGGATGCAACTCAGCATTCTTTCTCCTCCAAACACGACGAGTTGAGTTTTTACCAAAAAGTTCTATTTTGGTTTCATCTGACCATATGACATTCTCCCAATCCTCTTCTGGATGATCCAAATGCAGCAAGGGGACACGTCTGGCACTGCAGGATTTGTGTCCCTGGCGGCGTAGTGTGTTACTGATGGTAGCCTTTGTTACTCATAGACAAAGTATCCACCCCCCCTCTCCTGACCCTCTAACTAAAATCACCCAATGCTTTGAGAAGTTGTCCTTGTCCCAAATGGGGGCACAACAACTCCCATCATCCCCACCACCACACTCCCCCTCCCTCCCTCGACCACACTCACCCTCTCCCCCTCTGCCACACTCCCCCTCCCCCCCTGTACCACACTCACCCTCTCCCCCTCCACTACACTCCCTGTGCCCCACCCCTCCCCCTCGTTTAAAACAATTGCTTAGACAACTGCCACATTGTCAACAATCTTGTCCTTTATTTCCACAGAGCACAGAATATAGTCGATGATGTGCTTTGGGTCCCTGCTATAGTGAAAATAGCAATGCCGACTGTCTTGAGTACAAGCTAGGACCCACTATCTCTATTCCTGTGCTGATTAGAAATAGAAGGAACAATGTCCATGCAAATTATAAAGTCAACGTGTCAAATCTGTTAACTGTATCACGCCAACCTACTAGCCCAGAAACCCCTATTATATCTATTAAGCTGGCTTTACTTAATATCAGATCTCTTGTCAACAAATCATTCTTGGTAAATGACATTATAATATCCTACAACCTAGATTTTATGTTTCTCACTGAAACGTGGCTAACTGAAGAGTGTAGTGCTACTATTCTTAA
>JACXGJ010009081.1:0-25176 GCA_016801105.1 Esox niger
CACACCCCCCCTTCTCATATCGTCCCACCCACGCTCCCTCATCTCTCCTTCTCCTCTCCACACCAAAAGGGTTGTATCAGGGTTCCCGGGGTGTTACTTTCAGTTTTTTGATCTTCAGCTACTCTGCTTCTGTCTGATCTCACTCTCTTTTTTCACTCTCTAAATTCCTGTCTCTAAATTTGTCTTTCTCTCCCTTACCTAGAGACTATTATACACCTGTTTTATTACACATTTATGCCATGTTATGTCTTTTCTCATTAAATCTCAGAGTAGATAGTTGGTTGTGCTCTCTTTGTAGTTTAAAACCAGCCACAGGAAGCAGATTTAGCACTGCTGCCTCAGCTCTCGGATACAGTGGATTTAACTAGGATCAATTTCTTTGCGAAAGTGAGTGTGTGTTTGTGTTTGCATGCCCATTCATGTCTGGTTATGTATCCCTGTCTAAACACTGTTATTGAATCAAAAAAATCTAATTCAACATGCACAGAGCTTCCTCTTTGATTAAATCCTTTGATGCTCAGCACCTCTGCATCCGGAAAGTTCTGTGTTTCGACGTGATATGATATGATTTATTGTCCCTGAGGGGAAATTTGACTCTTCTGCTAGCATTGGACAAGTTTGAACTTTTTGAATGATATTCTTTCTGATATTCATTCCTCTCTTATCAGGCCATGCAGTGTGAGATAGCCTTTATGAAAATTCTGACCAGATGAAACAACATCAGATTGGCTGGTAACATTACATTGATTCCAATTTAGATGTTTGTTCAGGTCCCCAAAACATAAAAAAATGCCCTGTAAAAGATCCTCTGAGGGCAACGGTGAGCTCTATTACTGTTAGGTAGCCTTGCGGCCAGCCATTAACAGGGATGGTGAGTTCTGGCTCTAAGGCTTGCGTGTTTAATCCTAGGGAGACTTTGGTACTAGTTAAACTTTCCAGTGTGTCCTATACCACCCCAAAACTATTGTAGCCTGTTGTGATTAAGGAGTATAATATTCAAATCTTCCATTGCAATGTTTATGAAGTCTGTGTTCACACTTCTACACTTCACACATGTAGTGCAGCAGCATGGGTTTGAATACAGGCCACTTTTCTTTCAGCTAAAACACTCTCTCCTCCATCTTTCCCGCAATCTCTGTCAATGAAGTCTGAAAATGCCTGAAAATATCTGTGAAAAGAGCTACTATAAACACTGCAGCTAATGCTTGAGTTGAGCTCAATTTCAAGACAATATGCTTGGGGAGCTGATGCAGGTCCTTACTAGCAATAACTCATCACAGTGTGTGTCCCAAATGGCACCCTAAATATTTACAGTATATCCACTGACCAGGGCCCAAAGCAGTGCAATATATAGGAAGTAGCATATCATTTGGGACAGCCTTTCTGTACCATAAAAGTAGAAGCACAAAGTACATGAATGATGGATGGTTTGTTCCCCTGGAAAGAGCTAGAAATTCACATGGGTCAAAAGGTTGTTTGTATAGTCAGAGCTTTGCGTTTTGCACTTTAGCTGTCACACGGTATTTCAACACTTCATAGGAATTCACTTCAAAATGGTACAAATGTTCTGACTGCATGAATTACTTATCACCTGGGAGATATAGCTCATATGCATGGTTGGTATAACAAATGCTCATTATGACAAATGATTGAACTTTGAGGTCATCATCTCTGATGCAGGGGAATGATTGTGGCTAATTACTTTAGCTAATGAGCAAAAACAAACGAACGTCAGAGCAGGGACTGTAGTTGTGAAACCAGGTTTCCCCAGTCTAACTCAGTCATTCAGTACCTGAAAGGCAAAGAGAGATGGTTTTTAGATGGTTTTTAGGTTCAATAACTGAAAATAAAAAGAGACAGAGATAGAGAGGGTGAGAGATTAAATGATGGAGTGAGAGAAAAGAAAATGGGAAAGAGAATGATAGATAGAATGAGTGGAAATGACACAGAGTGAGAAACAGAATTATAGAGAGAATTACAAAAAATGTCAGAATGAGAAAGAATAATTAGGACACACAGATATAGAGGCATGTTATTTAAAGTTTAAGGACAGTTAACTGAGTAACAATGACCCTGACTGACCCAGAATGTCACGTCCCTTTACTTCTTTTCATGGCGTCGGCGCCACGTCCCTTTACTTCTTTTCATGGCGTCGGCGCCATGAAAATTTGTAAAACATTAATAAGTTGTCTTCTGATGCCCAGAACACGGGTAGAACTGGTTTTCGATTTCGCTGCCAATAACCTGCCTATTTCATCTAACACTAAAGGCTAAAGGAGTGACTCGTTATCGTACACTAAATTAGGAGCAAACTGATTAACAAAGTGGCTTACTGTCTTGAACAGAGAGAGGGGAGGATGATAAAGAAAAAAATATTACAATTCAAAGAAAGGATGAAAAATGTAAAGAGTAAGATTGAGGTGAGGGAGGGAAAGGAAGAGAAGGTACGGGCAATAGGGAGGTGTGAGATAGTGAGAGCAAGAGAAGAGTACAGAGAGATGGTAGGGTATAGCAAAAGAGAAGAGAAAGAGAGCTATAGGTAGGGAGAAGAGTACAGAGAGATGGTAGGGTATAGCAAAAGAGAAGAGAAAGAGAGCTATAGGTAGGGAGAAGAGTACAGAGAGATGGTAGGGTATAGCAAAAGAGAAGAGAAAGAGAGCTATAGGTAGGGAGAAGAGTACAGATAGATGGTAGGGTATAGCAAAAGAGAGAGAGAAAGAGAGCTATAGGTAGGGAGAAGAGAATGGTGAGAGAGAGAGGCTAGTGAAAGAGAAGTGAGCAGCAGAGGAGTTGATGTGGGTGAGATTGGAAATGAATTGCTGTTCTCTCATTAATGGAGAGATATTAATTACATTTAATTAGAGCAAATAGCACAGAATCTGCTCTCTGCATGTCTGTCACAATAGGGAACACAACATGAGGGAACAACATGTTCGCACTCTGCATTATTAATCATGCCATTCTCATTGATATGCGCTGTAGTGTCATTCAGCTGGAGTCATGTCAGAGTGCTACTGTTTGAATTACTATAAAAAATGTCTTTGCCATTTGAGATGAGATCATTTGAAGGATATAGAAAAAAGAAAATGGCTGATGTGGGGATTCTCTTCATCTGCGTCCGGGGTTAAAGCTGTTTCTATCAACTCCGAGACCATCCTAGGGAATCTACTTTCCACCTTTTCTCTCCCACACCTCTGCAGAACAACTCGGTTACTTACAATGAAACAGGAAAGAAGACATCTGTTCCTTATTGCTTTGTCTGAGTCCCCAATCCCTCTCACCTAGGACTCACCCAGAACTTTCCTTGACTTCTTTCTCCCCACCCACTCTAGATCAAATCTGGTAAATGGTAATGACTGGCAGCACAGCCTGCCTCATAAATCTGATTGTACGGAGACCTTCTCCCGTTCCGAACTTCCCTCATCAACTCATACCAAAATAAAAGGCTTTTTATAGTCACACCCCTCTACAAGAAACCAAAACG
Source organism: Esox niger (assembly GCA_016801105.1). Classification (NCBI taxonomy): domain Eukaryota; kingdom Metazoa; phylum Chordata; class Actinopteri; order Esociformes; family Esocidae; genus Esox; species Esox niger. Next base: position 3,485 of record JACXGJ010009081.1, read on the forward strand.
TAACTCCTATTTCAAAATGTACCGACTGGGTAGTTCCCCGATAATGCAGTGATAAAATCAATGTTGCCCAGAATCATCTAGAGTTGGTGGGGTAGGTGTGTAATAAGGTTACCCTATACTTAATGTCCTGATATTTGCAGAGGGCACTGTATAATCTACACCCTAACCAGTCAAACTTCAAGTGAGGTCACTCAACCGAGACTGCTCGCATCTGTCACTGAGTCTCTTCTCAAAACTGATAATCCTCTTAGATCAATCTCTGCCCTTCGACACTCATCCATAAGATCGTCTTCTCCAGCCTCTTTCCTCAGATCCATAGTTACTGAAAGTAGGGGTGCTGCAGCCCCCCTTTTCACAAACTCAGCACCCCTGGAATTCACCTTCAGTTTCTATCCGCCACTGAAGTGCTTGTAGACTCATTTATCAGTCAAACAGAGACGCACCTCACTTCAGCACATGGGCACACATAGTCCGTGCGTGAATTTGACAAGTCTCACTGCGGCCAACAGGCACTTTAGCTATTACCTAAATTTCAACAACAAAAGGTTGTTTTTTATTCTTGCTCAATGGCCTCTCCATCACAATTGATACCTCCACAGTCTCCCCCTCACGTTGTGCAAAAGACCTTCGCGTGACTCTAGACAACAACTTTCAACATCAAAGCAACAATTCTACAGGCTCACAAACCCGAACCTATGTAGAGTACAGCTTTCCTCCCACAGGAATATATTCCTAATCTAACCACATGTCATCTTCTGTCTGTATAACTGCTGTTGGCTGGCCCTCCACTTGTGGCAATAAACCTGCAAGTTATCTGAAATGCTGGCGCTCGTCTGGTGTTCACCCTTAACCATAAACACTGCTAAGAAAGAAAACAATAGATGGTGTTTCCTCTTTCTATTTTGCTCTTGTTGGTTTGGGATTTGATTTTGCTCACTTTTGGTTACAGGTCAGATTCTCCTACTGCTAGACCACCTGTTATTTTCAGTTAGAACAAGTGATATTCTAAAGTACTGCATGTTTGTGTTTGTTTTGTCTTTCAGAATGGCTGAGGGCAACATGTAACAGTCCAGAGTACCTGGATGTTGGGGAGAAAAGTTTAGTGATGGGTGGACTGTAATAAGACCAACACACCAACACACACATGACATTATGAAACAGAATATGAGATGATTTCAGGCAGTGATTGATCACACAAGATAAATCACAATCAAATAAACACACACACACGCTGCACACTATACAAAGTTAACAAGTGTAATGAAGACTTGACGTGCAGAGTGGGGCTGTTTAATTAAGACCGAGGGAGCATGACATTCCAAATGGCCCATGAAGACCTATGCAATAACAGCAACATGTCCACGCACACAAACACGCACACGCACCATCTTTCTTACTTAAACTCTCCAACATGCACTACGCACCCACCACAATGAGAAGATATGCTCCACGGCATTAGCCGTGTCTTTCGGAATTTACGAAGGCTAGTTGCTAGGCAACCAGGGGAGCTTCTAAAACCACCCGTAACTCCACTGGGGGGCGGAGGGGAGGGGGTGAAGAGGCGGGGAGGGAGGGGGGGTGCAGGATTTGGACAACAGAGAAGCATAAAGCACTTTGAAATTCTAATATGTTCTGTACTCTCCCTTTCCTCTAAAGCAGTCTGTGCGATGATGACACATGCGTTGTGCAACATTATAACAAACAATGTAAATGTTGGCCCTCTTCGGTATACAGTATATGTAATCCATTATTTCATGAATGTTAAAATAATTTATGCAACTGCAAGAATGTTGGAATACAGGGTATCCATGATTTGTCTTGTTGTTCAACAGTGGGTGTGAATATCTCACAATGAACATTTGTTGTGGACATCCCGATCCTGGGGATAAGACATTGGCATGGCATTGATAACTCTGCCGTTGCAAAAACAAGCTATTGCATCCAACTATTGTTTATCTGCTGTTTACTTTAGAAGGCTGGCAGAAACCTTTAAAGGCCACTCATCACTTGATCAGGAGTCCAGTCTAGAAGTCTCTAACTATGGCCTCTGTTTTTGTCAGATGCTTAGAAAAAAGATATAAGCAAACATCTGCCTGTGTCGACAATATCTGTGTTTGATTATAGTGTGTGTGTTCAAAAGACGGCCATAGTGGTTAGTGTCAGAAGTGGAAGCAACAGCATTTGTCCAGACAGAAGATGAGTGTTTGTGTATCTCATTTTTATTAGATTTTCTAACACTGTCAAGCAGGAACCTGCAGGAAAGAATTTCCTAGTGGGGTTTTACTTTATATTGATCATGTGACTGACAAAAATGTAAAAAAAACATATTGCATTAAACCTGCAACTTATCCTACAGCCTGTCAGGTGTTTGAGTTTATGAAATAAACAATGTAGAAATCTAATAGAAAAAAGAAAAGTAAAAAAGGACCCCACAAGATGTTTGCTCTACTTAACTCCTCTATCAGGACTAGTTTATATTATGCAGGTGTCCTCTCTTAGGGGGCAGAAAGGGGAACTTGTCATGTTTTATACATAAAAAGACCATTACTCATCTATATGACTCATTCTCCTTCTGTGTTCCATAAACACAGTATTATAACATGATCTTTCCTTTTCTACTTATGTACAGTATAAAGCATGTAATTGGTTATTGGTGTCTAACTTGGTATAGCCTGTCATGCTCAACCCAAGAATTTAGCATTCAGCTATAATGATCCTGGCTGTCCGGAACAAAGTCATACCTTTTTGACAGCAAGGATATTGGTCAATTTATTTAAAAAATAGGGAATTACTTTCTAACATAATAGAGTATTGCAATGTATTGTTCTAAGTATTTTTGTTATTTATCTAAAAACTTTGCCTAGCACCAACTCATTTCACTTCAAAGGGAAAGGAATACTAATCACCCAACTGAAGTATGGTATTATCGGTTAGCGCAAACCCTGTGAAATGGAAGGCAATACAATGATATTCTTTTGCATTTTCTCTACCATGCTCTTCAAAGAGTCCTCCTCTTGACAATAATTTCTTAAATCTTGGGTACATATTTATTTTCAGTACTAGCACATCCCCAGGACTACGACTTGAGAGTCAATGCTGTTACTGCCACCTATTGACTTGTCTGAACAGTGTAAACCCCACAACCGTCACAACAAGATGACAAAACCACAACTTGTGAATACATTTGATGAAAGCATTTATTTTAATAAATGTAATTAGGAACCTCATTGGTTTACAAATATTAAGACACAAGTATTGTGAATTAAGATTTAGGGCTAGTTTGGGGAAAACGAATTAAGCCTAGTCATGGATATTTTTTATTGCTCATTATAGATTATCCATCGAGTTAAATGTTTTTTTTTTATATTGTTAGTCAAGAACTACGCATAATTTGTGTCCACAAAACCAGCTCTCAAAGTCCTCATGCATTCTTTTTTTATTTACATTTTAAGATTTACATAGAAAGACCTGATTGGCGGATGTAGACCCTTTAACCAAATGTAAAAACATTGTTCTATTATAATAATCAAGTCGTCAAGCCAAAAAGACAATCCCACCAAAACAAGCCAAAAATGTCAGGTCCCTCCCCCCATACAAAATCCAGTTTTTGAGAAATGGGCCTTTATAAACCAAACCATAATGATACTAAAACAATGTTTCAGCCCACTGTTTTTGTAGGTCGACCAGATGATCTGCATAGGTAGTCTAAACATCCCCTTCGGTAGACGTCTACCTTATATTGGCCCAATGGCCACTCCCACAGAATTTACTAAAGCTCTGTAGAGCCAGGACCGGAAATCACCGGTCATAGAAGCTGCAGCCAAACTCATTGGCAGAATGCAATCTTTACATTCGCTGCCCTTCATGGGAGTTCTCCTTTCTGTCTGCCCATCACGTTCTGCGGCCGTGGTCCGTTGCCAGGGTTAGCCGTCCGATTTGCCCTGATTGGGTAGACAAAAACACTCTGGTTATGGTCAGGCCTATTTGACTGTATACGTGGAACAAAACACTACCTAAAACTGTTTTTAAGTTGGCCAAAACACATAGGATAAGCTGAATATTTACATTTTCAAACTGAACCACATAAGACAAATCGTGTTTAATGTATTTGCGTCGTTCCAATTGGGCAAAAAAACTGTTTAAACCTTATTTTGCTCATTCCTTGGCTTTCTTTTCGGTGTTCTGAAGTTTCTCTACGATCTTGCGTTCGTGGCCTCCGGGGTTGTGTCGGTTGGTGTTGTCGCTGGCTTCCTTCTTTGTCCTCCCCTTTCGGCTAGCGCCACCTGGAAACGCAAGGCAATATTTCAGTTTGCGACTTCGAAAGCAATTGCACTATGCAACATATTAGTAGGCAGCATACACAACGTTTAGATACGTGATCGTTGTTCATATATCACAAAAACATACATGACGTTGGGTGAAACTTACTTGAGGATAAATTATAATTAACCATACAAACAGGATGAAAAGGACGGTTGACAATGAAAAAGACTTACTTGTGTATTTTTCTGAGAGGTTATAGTATTCGTACTCGTCGTAGTATGTGTCTTCAAAGGTGGTTGGCTCAACATTATTCACGTCCACGAAACTTGCCATAGCGTTAATCCTGTATATACAATGTATCTCTAACGAAAATACACTGTTTAATAAGAATCTTGAAACGAGTGGTTGTTTTTATTCTGCTCTCTTACGTGTGCTTTATAAAGGATGTACGCTCCTCCTCTTTCTCCCTCTCCATCCATCCCTCTCGCTAGCTGTACTCCTTGACCCCAGACTAAGATGTTGCGTCAGCTTGTCAATGTTTACTGTTAGAGCAATGCCAAATAACTTTCAGCATGTCGCTGTAATTGAAGGTCAACCATGCTTGTTTATTTTAATCAGGTGACCATTTTTGTTTTCATCTCAAGTTCAATGTTTCTTTTCCCCTTTCTGAACGGTTTCATGCCATTTTTCTTTCATTGTTTTCATTCTCTTCCTATAATTTTCTATTCTATGGTCATTTATTTTACACAGGTAATTAATGTTAAAATTGTGTCTTATTTCTAAATGAACCTAGCTTCCTTCATCACCCAGTTTTTTCTGTCATACTCCACCCATTATAAAGCAAATATTAATCTTATCAACACCTGTGATTCATGGTCAAGTTCTCAAACAGCTACAACGTCCAGACCTGTTTTGGAGCCTCTTTTCATTACATCCATGTGTTGATACAAGCTTTGACTCAAAAAGTCAGTTGTAGAATTGTTAGCAGGTTGAATCAACTTTTGATTAAAACACAAAGCTATTGATGGATGGCGATTCTGGTAACTTTTGGAAAGTATGTGCATTTATGATTGCTGAGACTAATGCACATTGTACTGTATAGAAAATGTATGTAGGCCTGCATATATAAATGAATTAAAATACTGTATATACTGTTTATATACTGTAGAACAGGTGTATATATATATATATATATATATATATATATATATATATATGTACAGTATATTACACTCAAACTGTTTACATGACAGAAAAACATATGAGTGTGACTGTATTCCTTGGAACATTGAGGAAAGTCCCTTCTCACTAAATCTACTCATTATATTGTAGAAATTACAGGCTATGAACTAGGAGCTGTCAGGGATATATCTCAAAGTAGACCCATCTGCAAAAAAGCCTGACTGGAAAATTCCATGAAACAGACCTTTCTGAAGTTGTTTTTGAGCAAGGGAGGTTTGACGCAGGCGTGTTGAAGCAGGGAAAGAATATTTGGCATACTTTACTACATAAACAGTCATAAAATCCAAGTGTAATGATCTGACCTAAAGTGTATTCAAAGAGGAAAAGGGTAGCAACTTGTTTATGTATCTCCTTTGATATACTTATCACCATTATGTCTCTCTTTCTCCCTATTGAATTACCACTCCACATTTCTTATCCTTGTCCTTTTTTCCCCTTTCATCATCTGTCTCTTGGTTGTCTCCCTATTCATGTAATTTCCATTTTCTCCCTTTTATTTCATGATAAACTTTTCCCTCTTTCTGGGTCTCCTCCTTTTACCATTTCTAGGGCTGTCCCTCAGTAAAGTGGGACATCTGTACAGTAACATTTTTTTTAGTCACGAGCTTGTGACTAACCGAGCTTAAAACGAAAACACAGAACAAACATTTGCTCTTACACACACACAATAAACAGCACTGACATATTTTGTACATGACACGTAAGTGAACACTTATCTGTGTCCTGTTTATAGTCCAGCTTATGACCTTATTTTCTCCATGTCAGCGTTTAATATTAACTTTGTCACCACACTTTGTCAACAACACCCCCTACACACACACACAGCTGAATATTATTAGATTATTTCTACATTAACCTTTATTTTACATCAGACATTTATTTCCAGAGACATTACAGGGGGATGACCTAAGATGCGATCTGCCAACCCAATCGCAAAGAAGTGATGTTAGTAGCCAAATAAACAGGGAAAGACACTATACAAGGAAAAACGAATATTATAGCCATCAGAACATTATTTGGATCTGTGCGTTTCAACATTAAATAAGAGTCAAGTTCATTCAAGGAAAAATGCTGTGCACACAAATACACGAAAAGAAGACCGAAACGACCCAATTCACTACAAATTGGTATCGTAAGCTATTCACATGGTGTTGGCACACTGTTTCTCGGGGCTCTTTAATTTCCAATGTTAATAATATAATTGAAATTTAAAAGCCGTGGATTGTAGTGCATCATTCCCCGATTCAGCGTATGCACTTTTCATAATCATGGCATTGTAAGAGCGATTACATTTTCTGTTTTTGCCAGACAAAATTACAAGTCTGGTACTATAAATGGGCACTGAAATGAACCAATTTCAATGCAAGGACTCCTGGGACAAATCCGCAAAGACGCGCCGTTTCACTTCACAGAAATGAAATTGTGTTTTTCCAAAAACTCCTCTCAGTTTTTCGATACTTAATCATGTCACCTGCGCTTAAACAAAGCATGTGCGAAGATTAGTGATTGGCAACGTGGGGATGCCCCAAGGATCTAAAGTAAAACAGCACACACCATATACACAGTCAGATTCTGTCTGCAGCTCTGGGCTTGACTGCTACATCTGACTGTTAGTCCCGCACCCTCATTAGCTTAAAGACAAGGAAATACAGAAATAAATCATACAGAAATAAAAGAACACCGAAATAAATTAATACAGAAATAAAAGAACATTGAAATAATGAAACACAGAAATGAAAGAATATGGAAATAAATACACAAAAACAGGAATACTGAAATAAATAAATATATTCAGAAATAGAAGGTAATGGAAATTACTAAAAACATTAATAAAACAGAAATGAATGATCAAGGAATTAAATAAATTGGGAAATAATATTGATTAATATATGTATTATCATATTTGTAGGTGTGAATATATTTATTGACACAATAATTTACTTATTCATTTATTTCTAATTTTGGCAGGTTTGGTCCTCCATAATCTTTGGCTGACACACGGTATTGAAAAACGCGTTTGTGTAAACAAACGTATAGGCTTAGTACTGTGTTTGTCCATGTTGAATTTCCGTAGTAGGCCTTGAGAAGCGAATGAAAGCTAACAAGCTAAGTAAGACCCAAAAATAAAGGTAGGAAATTATATATATATATATAATATAATAAAACTAAGTTCGGATGTTGTTAGGATGAGAGACAATTTATATGATGGTTTAAACATGATCTATCTAATGCTATCTAGCTAGCTGGCCAGGGCTGGCTAGGTAGCTCGCTAGTTACCATGTTTAAGTTTGTAGTAGCTACAGTAAGTTTTTGCAATATTTGTTTTGACCACGCTGTCTAACCTGTGCTAATAACTTGATAGTTGTACATTTCAAATAATTGGCATATCATGCCGCTAACGTGAGCGAGCAACCATGTAATCTAACCAGTATTAACAACATCGTTAATTTGCTGCTATGTTAATCATGTTCCTGCTTAAATTTAGGTGAAAATAATCTGAACTCAAGATTTTTTTAATATCTCTTCACCACAGGTAACAGTATGTCGGCAGACACCAAAATCGCCGAGCTTTTAACAGAACTCCATCAACTCATCAAACAAACCCAGGTGAGTCTTTCCAACAGCAGTGAAAACGAACAGGTGTTGTTATCAGCTGCACCGAAAAGTTATTCTATGAAGGTATGGCTTAAAACCTAAAGCAGTATTCTGTTAGCTTCTTGATTATAAACCATGTATTAATTATTAACAAACGTATTCCTGCCATTAAGGGCAGGATTTATATACAGGGTTGAAACTTCAAAGAAACCTAATATTGACACTTTACATTCATTTATCAGACGCTGTCTACATTAGTGATTAAAAACCTTAACACCTGTAAAAATACTTAAAACTATAGTTTATTGAAACCTAAGTAAAAAGAGGGCTATTATTAACAAATTAGGAGCCATGATGATATAAGGGCCAGGTTGGGCATTCGTTCACAGCACAGTATCACATTCCTTGTCAATAAATCTGTCACTGTATTATATTATATTCACTGTATTTGTATTATTATATTGCAAAACTGTTTTGACAACTTCACATTGGAAATATCCTTCCCTTCTCTTTCAGGAGGAGCGGTCACGCAGTGAACACAACCTGCTCAACATCCAGAAAACCCATGAGAGGATGCAGACTGAGAACAAGAGTGAGCCTCCCCCTAGCTTTTACTCATTCCTCTTTGTTCATCAATGCTAACACAATGTTTTTATCATCCTCTAATACTTTCTGATAATGAGTGGTCTGACACACATACTTTACATTTAACTATTCTTGTGGGAACCCAATACATTACTACCATTAAAAGTCGATTCTTCCTATTCATTGAAATTTCTTTTACCTCAACACCAAAAAACAAATTTGATTCCTAACGCCAAACACAACTGTATATAAGCATAATTCGAAACTTGACCCTATTAGTGTGTTTTCCCTGGACTTCGTATCAGCACTTTTCTCTAAATGAGGACTGGTGAAATATCACAGCCAGTTCAAATGTTCCTCCTTGTTTTACTATCCTTGTGGAGATTTCTTGTCAGACACACAGAATAGTTATGTGACGTTCTGGTCCCTGTCCCCCCAGCGTCACCATATTACCGGACTAAGCTGAGGGGCCTGTACACCACAGCCAAGGCAGATGCTGAGGCAGAGTGCAGGTCGGTTGCCTAAACCTATGACCCTTAAGGTGTTCACTGACAATTGGGTTGGTGTTAAGTCATTTTGTGTTGTCTCTCCCTTGAGCTATCCAACCGTGTTAGATGTGTTACTTGGTATAGCTCCGTTGTTAGAGCATGGTTCTGGGTTTAATTCCCATGGGTGGCCAGTAGAAAAGTGAATACATTCTCACCGTATGTCTCTTAATGACCTAAATGTAAATGTTGCCGTCTTGCGTTGAGGAACAGAAGTCTTCACCGCCATGTTGTGTACTCTTTCTCTCCCACAGCATTCTTCGCCATGCCCTTGACAAAATTGCAGAGATCAAATCCTTATTGGAGGAGAGGCGAATAGGTAAGGAGAGGACTCTGTGACTTTAATTACATTTCCATTGTAGCAACCAGGGCAGCAGATAGTCATGGTTAGCAGTGTTGGTTCAGATAGTTTATTTGTTCAAATCCCAGCACCTAAAAGTGGAAAATCTTGTTATGCCCTTGAGCAAAGCACTTAACCGTAATTGCTCAGTCTGCATAAAAGCTGATAAATTAGGTAAATGTACCTGCATGAGTCTTGTTCAGTAAGGGTAGTTGATGAGAAGCCACCAGAATTTAGGTCAGTTTCAATTTCGGTTAATTCCAATTTAAATCCTCAATGAAAAGCGTAGAAAGGAATTGTAATTTCAGTGCGTTTCCTACATCCTTCCAGCGGCTAAGATGGCGGGGACTTACAGTGACAACGACCCCCCGCGGAAGACCATGCGGAGAGGGGTGTTGATGACGCTGCTCCAACAGTCAGCCATGACGCTCCCGTTGTGGATCGGCAAGCCGGGAGACAGGTAGGAGGTTCTGTTGATGATTCAGTCTTCCTCCTGGCCCAGTTTTTCTAAATTGATTTTTCTAGATTTCACCAGTCAGATAGGATGACATGCCTGGAAATAGTATTAATTTAATGAACAAATAATTGATGTGAATAGGGATTCCAGTTTATTAATTGTATTTCCATTTAATCATGTGTGAAGTAGGATTTATTCCTGTGAAATCAAGATGGATAACATTTGGGAAAATGGTGTCCTGTGGAATATTCTCAAAAATAACTGTCAGCACTGAACAGTTTTCATACTGCTTTGATTCTGCCATAAAACGGCCATTTACCTGACTCTTTCAACAATGACTAGCTATATTTTAAAAACAAATGTACTAGAAATTAATATCAACCGAATGTCCAAACATTTCTACATAGGGATCTGCACTTTGATCACAAAACAAGCACATGTTCTTGTAACTGCTTGCGAAAGTTGAGCAATCTACCAACGCTTTCTTCGATATTGAGCTACCCATTGTCTCTTCCCTCTTCCTTTCCAGTCCCCCTCCCCTGTGTGGGGCAATGCCAGCCAGCAGTGATTATGTAGCCAAGCAGGGCGACAAGGTGGCAGCACGGGTCAAGGCCGTGGATGGAGACGAACAGTGGATCCTGGCAGAGGTGGTCAGCTACAGCCACTCCACCAACAAGTAACTATAAAACAATGAGATCCAGCTGAAAACCACTGTTAGCCAAACAAGTACAGCCATGTGCAGCGTGAGCAAATATACGTTTTATTTGTATTGATTTTAATTGTTATTTATATTTTTGTGCTTATTCTTTGTTCATTTACTTTCCCTTCTTTGGTTTATTTTATTTACTTCAAGTAATTTACCTGCTTTGTGTTTCAGGTATGAAGTGGATGACATTGACGAGGAAGGAAAAGAGTGAGTCACAGTCTTCATTTTCAATGGTTTTCTTCCTACCATCTTGCCATGTAGAAGAGCACTCTGTTTTAAGCCACAGCTCTGTCTTTTCTCTGATGGTCTGACAAAAGTTTCAATCATCCTGTCTGTATACTTTAGGCCCGAGCATAATTGTCTTATCTACTTCTCTTCCTGTTCTTCTGTCCTCTTCCAGGAGACACACCCTGAGCAGGCGGCGCATTATCCCTCTGCCCCAGTGGAAGGCCAACCCAGAAACGGACCCAGAGGCCCTGTTTAGTAAAGACCAGCTGGTGCTGGCCCTCTACCCACAGACTACATGCTTTTACAGAGCCCTCATCCACACACCCCCACACCGGGTAAGATATGTGAAGGCACATGTTTTCTTAGAGGGGGGGTACAGTTAAGGATTACAGGGTTCCCGCAACTCCTTAAATAGTATTAAAATAAAAGGTAATTAAGGTCATAAATTGTCTGAAATTTACTGTAAATTTGCTGTAGGTATTACATTTGCAGATGGTGCGTTTAAGGCTAATTGAAAAATTGTCGAATTAGCGTGTGTTTGTTTAACTTAGTATTAGAGAATGATAGACTCTGCCATTAATATATGCTTTACTTTACATTAGCTAGCTACATATGCTGACATCTGGCTGCGTGTCATCCTTTTGTTGTCATCAGTAGTTGCTAGATAGGGATGAGCCAAGATGGGGAGATGCAAGTTGAATGAAAAATGGTTGAAGGAAGGTACGTTTTGGGTGATACTACTCGCGTTGCATCACGTCCAGTGGCAGCGTCCGAGCTTCAGGTTGAATTTTTGACGGCTGACGCACACATTCATTCTGTCTGGTGAAAAATAAATTGATTTTGGGAGGTTGATTCAGTGTATTGATTCATAAAAACATTCATAAAAATAATGGTAAATCGTGTCAGCCTGTTCTGTAGGGAAAAATTAAAGATGGGCAGCATATGTTTGTTTCAGCTCTTTGAGCTTCTGGCATTACTTTCATCAGCTTAATTTCTGGACTGAAAGATGGAAGATGCCAGAGGTCAGCTGACCCACCAACCTTGCAGGGTATAAATTGGATCATGGAAGGCAAACAACTGATAATTGAAGTGGAGAAGTATAGATTTTAGTGTGTCCCAATTGACCCCTGATAAAAACATTACGGTGAAGGAGAAACATAATAATTGTGAACAACTTAAACAAAGATATTTTAATTACCCAATCATAAAAAAATAATTAAACTTTTCTGCTCATCTCCCCTTAAAAAAACATACTTCTGCTGCGTTTTCACTGGTTCCAAAAACTAGTGTTTTACCCTAAACACTGACCTGGGCCAGTTGGCCTCTAGGCCACGGCAGAGTGACCCGGCTCTCACTTGGTGCTAAGCTCCGGACGTTAGGACTTAGGGCAGGGTTTGCAGATTGACGCGTAGCATGATGTGAAAACACAGCATGTTGTTCTATTCAAATGGCGATGTGTATTGTTTGTTAAGCTTCTCGTAATGGTTTTCATTCAATCTAACAAACAGATCTGATATACAATAAAGAAAATGAAGCCACTGTACAGGGAAGCATAGACTCAAAACAGAAAGAGTTTGAACGACCGAATGTGGTACGACACAACTGACTCAATGGAAAAACGGAGCCTTGAGACCGAGATGTTGCCTGCAGACCCTTTTACAATAAAAAATTGCCAAACAATTCTCCCTAATCCTTCTATCAAAGGTAGATAGTTTTGACAAACTAAATAATGAATACGCTGGCTTATAGTTACGAGTGTAGGTGGAAAAGGAGCCGGTCGCAAGAGTTTGAGAAAGACATTTGTTTTATTACCCATGTTAAAATGGCGCATTGTAAACAAACTGAGCATGGCGTTATTGTTTATTTTATTATACTAACAGAAAAATATCGTCTTTTTATTTTTCGTAACCGGAAAACTAAATTGCGTAGTAGTACTCATACTGAAGTAGGACTCTATTGTTCTCTTTTCTATCAAAGAAATTTAGACATTTTGTGGGTCTTAGATTGTATTTTTTAGGTCAGAAAATTGTGAAAGAACCCGGGATGATATATTAATATATAAAAAAACAAGCATTTTTTTCTTGATTGCTTGAGCACTTTTGGCCAACCAAAATTCCCTGTTTCTTAGAGTAATAGTTTGACCTAGATTCATACTTCATACCCTGAGTTGTCCTTGAAGGCACATTAACTCATTTCTCACTACAAGCCATTATTCACCCCATCCCTATGTCACCTCTGCATGTTGATGAAACAGCTGGGGGAATTTGGTGACTTCCAACTGGCACTGTGCAAACAGTTTTCTGTAGCCATCACGTGTGCAATAAAAAAATTCAAACTGGCAAATTGAATGTGCAAGGTGCATGTGCAACTGAAATGCAGAAATGGCAGCAGTGTGGTTCAGAAGCAGACCTTTAACAACTGAAAACTTCCATTATCAGACTTTGCAAGGCATTATCAGAGTAGTAGAAAGAGAGTAGTGCAACAAGGACCCTGTGATGCGTGGGGTATGGTTTGTGATTTCAGCAGGGTTATAGTAGATTAAAATAAACTGTTGCGGTGCCTGCTGTTGCAGGAACAAAGAGACCTGTATCGCCTGCCTGATTGATTTGGGGCAAAAGGTTTGTGGCATGAATGTGAAGGGTCCCTGATGATCCTGCGCCCTTTGTGCAGACACAGCTTGCACTGGATGTCTACGATGACTGGAAGCTGGGCATCAGTGGTGTGCCGGGCAGTACAAACCACCCATTGCAGGGACTTCTGGTCAGCTATGGAGCAACCGCTAAACCTCACAGTGGCGCAGTTAGTCCGAATGCAGAAGTAAAGGTTCACGAGGATCTTTGAGGATTCAAAGGCTCGCTTCATCCTCCTCCTAAAGTACAGCCGCTGCAGTGCCTTTTTAACTAGGGCTGAGGTGTTGAGGGTCCAATTGAGGTCCTCGGAGATGTGGACACCCACATCGTTCCTGTAGGCTGACTTTGTCACTGATCAAGCCTACCACCGTGGTGTCAGGAGGGGGCTCAGCACACAGCCTTGTGGAACACTGGTGTTCAGGATCAGGGTGGAGGAGGTGAAATTGTCTAACCTGACATACTGGCGTCTGTTGGTTAGGAAGTCCAAAGTCCAGTTGCAGAGCGAGGGGTTGATCCCCAGGTCATGGAGTCAATTGACCAGCATTGAGGGAATTACTGTATTGAAAGCTGAGCTGAAGTCTATGAATAGCATCCTCACATAGGTGTTGATTTTGTCCAGGTGGGTCAGGGCAGAGTGTAAAGTGGTGGGGATGGTGTCCTCTGTAGAACTGTTCGAACCGGTAGGCAAATTGGTAGGGATCCAGTGTTGAGGGGATGCAGGACTTAAGGTAGGCCAGGACCAGTCTTTCGAAGCACTTCATGATTCTGGGGGTGAGTACGAGAGGTCGGAATTCATTCACGCAAGATACAGTCGACTGCATCAGCACTGGCACAATAGTTGCGGTCTTGAAGCACTTTGGGACAACCGCCTGGGCCAGTGACATTGAAAAAGTCCTTAACCAGTTGCCCAGCGAGTGCTGCTCTGAGCATACACCCGGGGCCACCATCAGGCTACCTTGCATGCATTCACCCTACTCAGTGCAGACGACACATCTGTGGTGGATAGTTTGAGTGGGGGGATTGTCTGGGGGGAGTTGGCTGGCTGTTTGTTGTCCCTGTTGAAGCGGACCTGTTTAACTTGTCGGTGAAGGATATGTCGCTGGCTGCTGGGATAGTGTCAAATAATGTCTTGTTCAGAAATGACTTCATCAATCTTTAAGAACAACTCAGGGTACCCCAAGTATGAATCTAGATCAACCTATTTCTTTAGGCAGGCACAATAATGTTTGAAAGACTGAAAAAGTTCAGATGTTTCTTGTAGTTGGCCAACAGGTTTGCACATATCTCAGAGGGATTTTGTCCCAGTCTTTGCAGATCTTCTCCAAGTCATTAAGGTTTTTAGGCTGTCGTTTGGCAACTCAAACCTTCAGCTCCCTCCACATATTTTCTATGGGATTAAGGTCTGAAGACTAGCTAGGCCACTCCGGGACCTTAATGTGCTTCTTTTTGAGTCACTCCTTTGTTGCCTTGGCTGTGTGTTTTGGATCATTGTCATGCTGGAATACCCATCTATGACCCATTTTCAATGCCCATGCTGAGGGAAGGAGGTTTTCACCTTTCATCTTTTTGACAAGATCCTACTGTGTAGTTCTGGGCTGATTCCTCACCGTTCTCATGATCATTGCAACTCCACGTGGTGAGATCTTGAATTGGAGCCCCAGACAGAGTTCTTTTATGTTTCTTCCATTTGCGAATAATCGCACCTGTTGTCACCTTCCCACCAAGCTTCATTTGCGATTGTCTTGTAGCCCATTCCAGCCTTGTCTCTGACAGCTCTTTGGTCTTGGCCATGGTGGAGAGTTTGTAATCTGATTGTGTGGACAGATGTCTTTTATACAGGTCACAAGCTGAGATTAGGAGCACTCCCTATAACACAAGAACCGCCAAATGCCTACACCAATAAGCATTTGAGTTTGTAATAGAAGTAAAACTGCCATTTTGATAGTTACACCCTGCTCTATCCATGACTTTTCCTAATTAGGCATATATTACATTGTTCCATTGTCGGAATTATAAACTGACCAACAGAAAACTATTTAGTCACAATTTACCTTTTTTGTTTACCCTATATTTTTGACATAATCCAACAGCCCACACCACTTAAAGTTGGTACCCAAATGGTCCCCATGCACTAATCACCCATCGCTGAATGCATGACATCCAATGCGCAATACTCCCAGATGAATAAAAATTCTAAATATATAGGTTGTCATATGGGTGATTAATCAATTAATGATTAATCCTATTGTGTAGGCTAATTCATCAAATGTAAATTACATTATTTTAGGAGGGAAATGTAAACTAAATCGCACACACATCCTATTGTCGCTCTTTGAAATTCCTCTTCTTATTTTACTGATGTTTAATATTCTACAAATGTAAAAAAGAATATCTCATCTTTCTATTAACTCCTCTCTTTTTTCGATAATTTTTTCATGTCACATATAGAAAAATCGTATAAACCAATAATCTAGGAGACTAGAGCTATGCATTGGCGTTGAAATCAATCTAATAGTCCTATTACATCCCCCAGGGAGAGAATTGCAAAGGCACGCCGTTCACAGCCTATTCATTTCGGACCTTTTCTTTTTCTAATAGCTTCTCTTTGTTTTTCAGTAACTTATTCTTGAAACCTATAGAATAATCACATATGGCAATAATCTATGAGGCTAGAGCTATGCATTGGCGTTGAAATCATTTCCGACCTTGTATTTTTCTTTTGTCGTTTTGTTTTTTGTATGATGAGACCTTTCATACAAACACATTCTTGTATTTTCCAAATTCATTAACCATTTAAATAATAATTGATTCTGTCCAGCCTAAGGCACACCTATGCAATACTCATGCTGTCTGATCAGCATCTTGATATGCCACACATATGAGGTGGCTTGGATTATCTTGGCAAAGAAGTGATCACTAACACAGATTTAGACAGATTTGTGAACAATATTTGATAGAAATAGGCCTTTTGTGTACATAGAGTCTTAGATCTTTGAGTTCAGCTCATGATAAATGGGGGCAAAAGCAAAAGTGTTGCGTTTAAAATTTTGTACGGTGTAGTTTGATGACGACCTAGTAGATGAACTGATGCATTGGCTGGATGCTGATGCTGCAGAGGAGAATGTTCATGCTAATAGGGACAATTCGTATGATAAGGACACCAAACGACATTTTGGCTTTGGCGGTTATAGGGGGTAAAAAAGGCCTGGAGGTTTGAGTTTTAAGTGTGCTTCTAATCTCAGCTCGTTACCTGTATAAAAGACACCTGGGAGCCAGAAATCTTTCTGATTGAGAGGGGATCAAATACTTATTTCCCTCATTAAAATGCAAATCTATTTAAATGATATGATAAAATGCCCAACACATCTTTTAAACTGTTTTAAACTGTCCGCACTAACCACCATGCTCTGCCTTCTCAGCCCCAGGATGACTACTCAGTGCTGTTTGAGGACACGTCATACGCAGACGGCTACTCCCCGCCCCTCAATGTGGCCCAGAGATATGTGGTGGCCTGCAAAGAAAATAAAAAGAAATAGACTGATCAAAAAATGAAAGCGCTAGTCAGTGATGATACTGTATCTTATGGTCAGGCGCATGAAAGTCAATCCCCCACGCACACACTGGATTCCATATCCTAGCCACATGTTGAGACATCCAGTTTGGCCAGCTATCAGGGATATTCAGTCTATCTTTAGAGATTTGTTGATGTTATGGCCTATCTGGGTGATCATTGTAAGACATGTTCGGGACTTTTTGTGCTCTGTTATGTCTATATTGTTTTTGTATGGTCTGTTGAAGGGCATAACTATGCTTTGTGTGAGTTATGCATGTTTTTTTTGTTTTTTTTACATGTTAAAAAATGTTAATGTCAACAATGGACGATACCTATGAATAAAAAAATGTATTGCACATATTTGGAATCTGAGTGATAAAACAGATTAGGAAAAAATATTTTATACAATAACATATTCAAGTAATCAATGTCACATTTGCAAAATAAGCAATAACAGTATACATATTTTGGATTTTGGAAATAGTCCTAATATTGTCTAGGTGGTTTACGTAATGCCAATGCAACGGAATCCCATTCACTCTTAATGAGTACACACTATATCCCATAAATAACCGTAATGCACCATGCAGCTAGGGCGGTCACAATTATGATATTTTCGTTGATGATTGTCACACAAAGAGAGTATTTCAGAAAGCCGGTTCCTTCCACCTACCACTTTTTTCCCCTGATGAAGTCCTGTTTTGTGTCCTTTCGGTCATTGTCCTGCTGCATGATAAACTTCCTCCCGATTAGTTTCAATGCATTTCTCTGTAAATTGTCAGACAAAATGTTTCTTTACACTTCTAAATTCATTCTGCTGCTACCATCATCAGTACCATCATCAATAAATATTAATGAGCCTGTTCCAGAAGCAGCCATGCACGCCCAAACCATGACATTACATCCACCATGCTTCACAGATGAGCTTGTATGCTTCAGATCATAAGCAGTTCTTTTCTTTCTCCACACTTTGGCCTTTCCATCACTTTGGTAGAGATTAATCGTGGTCTCATCCGTCCATAAGATTGTGTTCCAGAACTTTTGCGGCTCATCTCTGCACTTCTTAGCAAATTTCAATCTGGCCTTTTAATTCTTACTGCTGAGAAGTTGTTTGCATCTTGTGGTGTGAACTCTACATTTCTGCTCTCTGAGTCTTCTTAAAACAGTGGATTGAGATACCTTCACCCCTGCACTGTGGAGGTTGTTGGTGTTGTCAATTACTGATGTTTTGGGGGTTTTCTCACAATATTTCTGTCATCAACTACTGTTGTTTTCTTTGGTTGACGTCTGTTGCTCAGTACACAAGTCGTTTTTCTTTTACAGGACATTCCAAATTGTTGTGCTTGCTGTGCTCAATGTTTGTCCAATGGTTCTGGTCGATTTTCCTTCTTTTCTCAGCTTGACAATGGCTTGCTTTTCTCCCATAGACAGCTCTCTGGTCTTCATGTTGGTTTATCCTCTTTAACAAGAAATGCAGTCTTTATAGGTTTAAATCAAGGATGGAAACTTATACTAGTCATGCAGAGCTATTTAATGTTTGAACAATCAACATAAAAGGCAACACCTGGGCAACAAGAAACATCTGTCAGTCACATGTTCCAATACTTTTGCTCACTTGAAAAATGGGTGGGTTCAAACAAAGGGTGGTTTGTCCTGAATTGTTTAACACATCTAGATGTGAATACCAGGAAATGAAAGCTGAAATTCTAAACTCATCTCATACTCATCCGTTTAATCTTGAACCCAAATGTCTTCAGTGAACCACAAAAACAAAGGAATTTGCCTTGCCATTCCCAATACTTTTGGAGTGGACTGTATGTACATTTAATGTACATTAGAATATTATTTAGCATGTACCATTCATAGGCATATTACATTCATATTCATATATATATATATATATATATATATATATATATATATATATATATATATATATATATATAAAATTTTCTACCTACAGTAAATGGTTCATATTTCCCATACTCTTTAAAATTGCTGCTAGTTACCATTTTTATGTATACTATTGCTATATTTTTGCTTTATATTTATTGTTTTCCCAGTAATACTCATGCAATGTTTCGGTGAACAAATTTCTGCCACGCTAGTGCATGTTTTTTTGCTGCTGCTACTGTGTTGCTTTTTTGTAGAATATATACTCATATTCTGCATGTGCATTCATTAATATATCTAACTTCACTGGGGAGAAGTACAGGGTCAGTTAACTTTTTCTCCTGTTACCATGAATGAATCACGTTATCTGCGTTCCATTGATACTGGGCTTTTTAGCTTCTCGAGCATATGCTTTACTTAATTCAGAGTTGATTGAACTAATTGTTATCACCTGTTCTGAAACCGTCTATTCTGTGCTTGACAGCTCAGAGTCAGTCAACCCAGAGTTGTGGTTTCAGATGGTTCTTCAATCAATGGTGTTAATGATTGGTGTTTATAAAACACAACCCCAAAGCAATGGTAATTACATTTTCCTGTGCATTGTGACATTTCACTTCTCACTCTGCTGCAAATACACTGCAAAACAATTTAAGAAAACACTTAAATCATACATCAGGTCTTAATGAAGGAAATGTATTAAAGATCAAAATCATTACTGTACATTTTGTAATTCGTTGAGAACAAAATGACATAACGGTCAATTGAGACCAAAATCACCAAATGATTGAGGGGTGGATTCAACCTCACACTGAAAATCAAATTGTACAATTTGAAATCACAGGCTGTTCCAACTTGACTGAATTTTGTCACGGAAACTTACAACGCGACTCTTGTTTGTATGCCCCCCCCACCCACTATGCACTTTTGACAACATCTAGTTCAGGAAATCAGTGAGCTGTTAGTCTGTGGCACTACTTGGCGGCGTCGCATGCACCGATACATAACGTCCCAGAGGTTCTCAGTTGGATTCAGGTGTAGGGAACGTGAGGGCCAGTCAGTGACATCAATGCCTTTGTCATCCAGGAACTGCCAACACTCTGGCCACATGAGGCCAGGCATTGTCCAGCACCAGAAGGAACCCAGGGTCCACAGCACCAGCCTAAGGTCTGACGATGGGTCTGAAGGTTTCATCCCAGTAACTAACAGCAGTCAGGGTACCCTCCAAGGATATGCCTCCCCAGACCATCACAGACCCACCGCTAAACAGGTCATGCTGGATGAAGTTGCAGGCAGCATAACATTCACCAGTGTAACCAGATTCTATCATGTCTGTCATATGCTCCGTGTCAACCTGCTCTCATCTGTGAAGAAAACGGGGCGCCAATGGCTGACCTGCAAATTTTAATATTCGAGGCCAAACTAATGCAAATGCAGTCGAGCTGCACGGTGCTGGGCTGTGAGCACAAGTCCCACTAGAGGGCGTCGGGCACACATGGAATGTAACTCAGTAGGGTGAGCTGCTATTTTGAAAGGCAAGGAAGTGTTAACCTTGATTTCGGCCAATGACAGACATTTCACATTTAGGTCCACCCTTAAGAGAAAAATCGAAATATCAATTTTCAGATATAGTTTATCTGAAAAAAATGTCAAATTCCCCCATAAAACAAAATAACTGATTAACAAGCCTGTTTCTTGTTTCTGCTTGTTCCTTTTTGACGGGACAA
Organism: Esox niger; assembly: GCA_016801105.1. Taxonomy (NCBI): domain Eukaryota; kingdom Metazoa; phylum Chordata; class Actinopteri; order Esociformes; family Esocidae; genus Esox; species Esox niger. Next base: position 24,246 of record JACXGJ010009081.1, read on the forward strand.
GGAATTATTCTCACGGATTCTTATCTCCCTAAATATTTGATCATAACGTAGCTAGAGTAGAATCGGACAAACTCATATTCACAGAGGTTATTGGTGCACAATGGAGACAGCCTCCCGATTTAACAGACGTTGATGGGATTGGTTGAAGTCATTGGAGCGAAACACGATGGCTGAAGTGGTGGTAAGTTTTGTTCCAAATGTCTAGCTACAAGATAAGAATAAAATAAGTCCTCTGTAGTTAGCTATATGATCTTATAGGTAGTGAAAAGCAGTCGAGGTTGCATAAAAGCATGCAAAATAGTATTCGAAGAACCCACCTAGTATCTAAGTTTCGCTTTTATCTGTGCTAGCTTAATAGATAGCATACATAGGTTAGCTACTTTTCGGGCCTTGAATAAATATACAGTACATGCCATATACATTTATCACGGCGTTTTACTGACGCAAATCTTCCACTGTTGACCACCGTCTGTCCCTAAAGCATTTCAATATATATTAATACATTTGTCCAGTATTTAATACATTGGTCTAAGCCAGTCACATATATAAAACGGGATGCTACCATGGTGGCATGTTTATTTCATACCAGTGCAGCGCTTAAAAACAACTTAATATTCCTGTATTTTTTGACTAATCAAAATGCATATACATTTGCACATTTATCAACTTCGTTTAACATGTTTAGCCATTTCAGGTTAGATTTGTTTAATGTGCCACAACAATTATAGCAGTCAAGCAAGTTTATTTACATAGCACAGTTCATACAGAAGCAATTCAATGTGCTTAAGAAAGGGAAAAAAAATACTAATAGCTTTAAAACAAATACGCAAATGAAAACATCAAAACAATATTAAAATAGAAAGGGGATAATAACATAGGAAGGTATGAAAGCTGTAAGGGGTCAGTCATATTGGCGCGTGAGAAGTGTTTT